>PNEQ01010823.1:55800-131808 GCA_003012365.1 Medauroidea extradentata
AGACACACGACATACAGCAGATAGACACACGACATACAGTAGACAGACACACGACATATATAAGATAAACGACATACATAAGACAGACACACGACATACAACAGATAGACACACGACATACAGCAGATAGACACACGACATATAGCAAATGGATAATCGACATACATCAGACAGACACATGACATACAGCAGATAGACACACGACATACAGTAGACAGAACACGACATATATAAGATAAACGACATACATAAGACAGACACACGACATACAACAGATAGACACACGACACAAATCAGAGAGACGCACGACATATAGCAGATAGATAAACGACATACATCAGACAGACACATGACATACAGCAGATAGACACAATACATATAGCAGATATTTATAAGAGATACAGCATATAGACACACGACATACATAGGATAGACATACGACATATAACAGATAGATAAACGACATACAGCATATAGACACACGACATACAGCATATAGACACACGACATACAGCATATAGACACAAGACATACCGCATATAGACACACGACATACATAGGATAGACATACGACGTGTAGCAGATAGATAAACGACATACAGCATCTAGACACACGAACTACAGCAGATAGAGACACGACATAACACATATAGACATACGACATACAGCATATAGACATACGACATACAGCACATAGACACACGACATACATAAGATAGAGACACGACATACATCAGATAGACACACGACATACATCAGATAGACACACGACATACATCAGATAGACACGACATACATCAGATAGACACACGACATATAGCAGATAGATAAACGACATACAGCATATAGACACACGACATACAACAGATAGACACAAGACATACCGCATATAGACACACGACATACATAGGATAGACATACGACGTATAGCAGATAAAAGACATACTTCATATAGAGACACGATATACATCAGATAGACACACGACTAGAAAAACTGTTGCACAGTTTTTGTTAAAAATTGGTTTTAATATGAAGCCAATTTTTTTTCTACACAAAAAATTCATTTTACTAATTAGTTAATAAATTAAAATTTCCTTAATCACATAACTAGCTGAAACCGTTATGTACTTTACCTTAAAAAATTTGTTAACATAGCATACACTGTTTTTTTTTTTTTTTGCAAAACTGTGCAACAGTTTTTCGATATCCACTCTCTTATAGGACTAAAAATATAATTATTGTAAGAGCAGTAGAAATAATGAAACATGACTTTAATACTATATTTATGCTGCGAGGAACAAGTCGGGGGAATCTGCTGGCCACGAGAGTACCTATCCATAGGCAGGCACTATATACACGCACGTCATGTCGACACTAAACACCATGGACGCCGAGAGGGTGTTAAAAGTGGAAGGGGGGGGGCAATGTATAGAGGCCCGACGCTGTCGGATATATAATTGAAAAAAAAAAAGTTTATTCACTAATAACAATGTTTATCCCATTAATATTTCATTAAGGTGGTTGATTTTGAAATACATAATACTAACTTGAAAAAAAAATGGATTTAGGATGGTAAGGTCAGGGGCTACGAAGCCTTACCTGCAATAGGGGCGTGGTAATTCTGCCCTGCTGAACACTAGCATTGTTGAAAAGCTGGATTCGATACCGTTTCAAGGTTGCAATTTGTACCTAATTCAACATAAAACCAAGTTTAGGGCCTAAAAATGTATGGGTTTCATGATTGAAACAACTGATAAAGAGTAGCACACCACATGTAAAAAAAATAACTCCGTAAGGACATCCAGTAATTTTATTTGCGTTTGCTCAAACCAATACAAGCACGGTATTGTATCCTGTAAGAACCATCAATTGAGGAAAAATACATAATAATTTTCACTTGTGTAATTGTGATTCAATTTTATAATAATATGTCGAGCATCGTTTACTGCTCTTAGTTTTGAATTTGTTTAAAACATTCAGCTAAAAATGTTCAGAGTTTTAAGCACTAGGTAAAGAGATAAAAAAACACGGAGCATGGCTTTAATAAGGTCTGAACGTACTGAAGGAAGAAACATCCCCTGATCTTGTGCAGGGAAGAAAAAAAATGTTAGAGCCTAATATTTAAATGCACAGTCATAATATAACTTACTAATACATGGGCTGTAAACTTGCAACATCCCTACAAAAAAAAAGAGATGTTGATGAATACTATATTCTATCCTGTTCGGTCCCGGAAGCAGGGCGTAACAAATTAACAGCAAGTACGCATTAAAGCCAGGATTTATTACGCTGGCGCAACCAATTTGTTGGTTCTACACAAAAAAATACGGGAAACCCGATTAACAGTTGATAGTAGAGCTTCCTGCGTACTACCGAATTACAGCGGAGAAAAATCAATTCACTGACTGAGATTAGCATAACGCTCGGCGAGGATTACTAAAGCATAAAACAACACAGGTAAAACAAATGTGTTGGTAGGCCCATACACCCTGCAAACTTTATTTTGTAGTCGCCACAAATCCATTTTGATGTCACGACTAACCATATTGTGCCTACTAAAAATTATTTTGTGTTTAAAACACAATAATTTGGCAGGAAAGACTTCCTACAAAATGCTTCTTTCAGTTTGTGCAGAATTTACTCTCTGATCATAACTAACATTTTAAGGGGATTGCTGTTAACGTCTCTTTTATAATTATTACCTAAAGTTATTTACAATTCATTCAAAGGTGAGGAATTATTGCTATCGTAAGTGTAATAATATCATCATTGTTATGCCTATGCTTTACTTAGTCAAACAAAGGGCCGCCTGAGTACAGCACAGGATGTCTAGAAACTGCCGTAGAAATAAGCACACCACGTGAATTATGGGCTAAACTGGAGACGAAAATGTTAGTGGCAAAATGTTGTACGATGATGTTTTACATGCACAACGTGGCAACACTGTAGTCTAGTCGCCTCTTGCGTTACACATATATCTTACCACTTCTCTTGCCAGATTATGGACACAGGTTCAAATCCCAACCATTTAAAAAAATACGTTTACTCGACGTAGCACATAAAAAAAATACCCGGACGTGCAGCACACGAGGAAACTTTATATGTGCAGTGTTGCCACATTGTGTATGTAAAAACGTCGTCATACAACATTTTGCCAGAAACATTTTAGTCTCCAATTTAGCCCAGGATTCTGGCGTTGTGCTTATTATGAGTTTTTTTCTAGACATCCTGTATAAGATGTCTGAATGAGAGAAGTAAGTGATATATAAGGAAAAACTTCGAACTTAAGGCCTTTCCAATGCTCATTAAAATCATCACATTAGCGATATCACGTCTAATAGTTTTATGTGACAAATGCACGACTCACAAACGCCCCAGGCACGCGACAGACGACACCGAGTCAGTATATAATTAACTTCAATTAAATTATTGATCCAGTCGCCTACAGGAATGAAACAGCATGGCCATGCTGTAAACACAATAGCGCGACTGACGGCATTGGCCGGCACGATTCCCACATGCGAAAATTTGGGGACCGACCCCACCGGGAATCGAACCCGGATCGCCTTGGTGGGAGGTGAATGGTCTGGCCACTCGGCCACCGCGGCCCCTCGTGCCTAATGAACTCACAGATTGTACGCGGATGTATACAGGTCATTTCAGTCCAGCTTACCACCAAATAATAACGCTAATTTTGCATGCCTATGCTCGTAGGTAGGAACCTGAAATATTCGCGTTTTCTTTGAGATACAAGTTAGGATTTAAGCTACTGTACATTCGTGCCACTTAAGCAGTTGGTAGGGATGGTGGTTTACCGCGGGAAAAGTTGACTGCTTACTAGGCTTCAATGTAATGTCCTTATTACCGACTGTTTTCTTTCGTTACTGGCGGGACCCCATTTGACTAAGCCAATGGTGGTTCTGATACGCTAGGACTGAACATCTGTTATTCGTCTGTATACAGCTAAACCGGGCTACATAATCACCGATCAATTGAGACCCGGATATTTCACGGGTTCAATGACCAGCAGGCTGGACTGCACAGTGCTGTATACATAAAGACATGCAAAATTCGCGTTATTTTCTGACAGCTGACTAGACTCCAAGTGACTATAGGCTCGGTCGACGCCTCCCGCTGGCCGATATTGTCGTGACTTGCTGCGGAGAATGCTTACACGGTGCAGAGGCCAATATCTGCAAAGACATAACACGCGTAAATGACAACACATAAAAGTTCGTGACCAATTGAATCGCAGATTATACTCTGTTATGTATAGGAAAGTGAAGTTTAGCCTGCCACCAAATGATACCGCGAATTTTGCATGTCTCTATGTATACACTATGTCTAGAGACACTGGAAAATCGCGAGAATATTTAACATAGTCTCCAATAAACTGTAGTATCTCAATCGCGACACGTGCGAACAGTTTTCTGGCAAATCACATAAGTTCTGTGTTACAACTGTTCAGTTCTTATTGGGTCTGTTGAAGAGGGACACGGTGCTTCATTGAAAAACAACAGCCTAAAAGGTGCAAAACCTTCAGTGTTATACATAGTATGTTAGAGCCTAGCAAACAATCAACTTTTACCGCGATTTACTAGTGTCTCTAACTATGTCCTCTGCTACTTGTATAGTGTCTGCTGCGCCAGTGAGTGGCCATTTGAACATTTGACGATGTAGCGCGGGAGTCCATGAGTATTTTATGCATGTCCACCATTGGTTCGGAGTCCTCAAGGTCAGGTTTAATAAACAATGACCCGATCGGTAAAGTTTCCAACGTATACGTAACTTGGAAATCCAACCTCTCCCTAGTTGAAACCGCAACATTTCCGGGACTCGACCTATCAATCATTCAAGACGGTAGACACTATATTGGTTTGGAGAATATGCTAGTTGAAGAGATTGTCGCGATTTTCCATCATCTCTAGCTGGCTCCTGATGGATTTGACAATACTTAGGGGCGCTGAGCCAATGATAAATGATCGAATAAATGCTGGCCTAATCATGTGGTGGCCTCGCTGTTTTAGCAACAGTCAATGAGGAGCTATTGTTTACTTGAATACACACATATTCTTGCAGGAGAGTCTACAGGTTAGTGAACACGCGAATTTTTTTCGTCTCTAGTCATAGGATAAAAAAATAACAGTGAAGCACTGCACTCCGGTTGATTGGCCTGTGAGTAGAGGCGATATCTACGCCAGTCAGCGTCACTCTAGGTGCTTATAGCGAGATTTTGGTTGTAAACAAACATTCGTCGTTTTCAAAAGCTTAGCGAGTAGAGATGGTGAAATTTCGCGAATTCAATGACTTGCATTTTAGAATCAAATATCCTACGCATGCTCAAGCCCTGTATATTCGCTCATTGTCTGTTGTTCCACCGAGTAGCAGCTAATGGACAAATGGTCGGGACTTGAGTGTGCATAGGGTATTTGGTTCTAAGATGCAGGCCATTGAATTCGCGAAATTTCACCATATCTACTTAAGAGGGTTGGGTAGGTAAGACAAAATTTCAGCTTAGGGTATTCAAAACGTGACCCGAATGAAGTTTATCCGTGACCAAATGTTAACGTTACCTGACAGATCCTCAATCAAGTGCTCACTTCCCATACTCCCCCGAGCAGGGTCAGCGGTGGTTGCTTAGCAGACGAAAGTCGCCATTTGGATCTGGGAAAAAATGTAAACTGTACAAATAACTACAGACCCGGAAATTTCGTGAATTCATTTGAGAATACTCTAGAGTTCAAACACTTGTACGCGTATTTTAATTTTGTGATTGATTGAGTGAGAGATTTTGGTCAGCGCTTGAGGTGGGTATGGAGCAGCGCCGGAATGAGGGGCGGGGGAAAAGGGAAATCCCTGAGAAGACCCGCTGACCAACGGCATCGTCCGGCACGATTCCCACATGCGAAAATCCAGGGTCCGACCCCGCCGGGAATCCAACCCGGATCGCCTTGGTGAGAGGCGAATGGTCTGACTATTCGGAAACTGCAGCCCCTAATTTTGTGATTGAACCAGTGTTACAGAAACTCATGCTTGATGGCTCAGAACCTGCGTTAAAACACTCATCTGTAGAGACACTGTTAAATCGCGGGAAAAGTTGATTGTTTGCTAGGCTCCAACATGCTATGTATAACACTGAAGGTTTTGCAACTATATTGGCTATCGTTTATATGAAGCACCGTGTCCCTCTTCAACAGACCCAATTAGAACTGTGCAGTTTTAACACAAAACAAGTGTGATTTACCAGAAAATTGTTCACACGTGTCACGATTGAGATACTACAGTTTATTGGAGACTATACTAAATATTTTCGCGAATTTCCAGTGTCTCTACTCATCTGACTCGCACGCTATCTTACCAGATGTACACCTGACCACTGACTGTAGCAGCAGCCAATGGACAAGTAGATGAAGACATAGTGAACACAGGACTGTGGAGTCTAGCCGGCTTGTCGTTAATCCTGCGACATTTCCGGGTCTCTACACATAACTAAGGTTAATGGACGACTTGAAAAGAGGCGGAGCTTCAGTCAGGTGTGGGATACAATTCCTATCTCCATGGATACCGCAGCCGAACATAACCTTCATTTAGCTGTTTGGCTTCACATGTCCCGGATGAGATGTACGTCAAGAAAATTGATTATTTGTTTGGAATTTGCCGCTTTTTCAGGCAAGCTTTAATATTATGTATTTGCGTATCTTAACCATGAATTTGAAACTAATATTTTTTATCCTTGCGTGCAAATCAATGAAGGCGCAAAATTTCTGCTTTCTGCAATTACCAACTAACGAATCAGCATGTTTGCAAACAAGCTTTGTTTCCCACAGTACTTTTCCCCTGCGATGTGACGTCAGAGGGCGTGTACATCAAGTCGTCCATTCTACTACAGGTTCGGATAGAAAATATGTTTTCATATGGGAGAGTTTGACGCAAGGATAGTGTCTGCCGCTAGTTCCGTTGCAGTCGCTAACGTACCTCATAATACATGGAAACGTAATAAAATTAATTTTTAAGTAGGCGTGATATAGAGAAAAGTAATTTAATTCGAAAGTGAACTCAAACCAATTTTGTCTTTCAAATTATCATCTTAATAATACTTAAAACTCAGGAAAGCTCTGTGATTGGTCAGTTTACACATCTTATCGATACCAGAGCTCAAGCGGTAGATATTTTCCTTAGGACAAACTTGTAACATTGATCTTCCTAACCTGTAGTAGAATTTAGGGTCTGCAACACGTAAGCAGACCGTGTTAATGGCGCAGGTCCCAGTCTTGCTTCTGATTGGATTGTTTGGTCACGTGACGTATGACGCCAGAGGTTTATTGTGCAGATCGCTGATGCAGACCTGTCCGGCCCGAAAGTTCGCCAAAACTGAAATTAGGCTGACGTACTCGTCGACAGCATCATCAGCATCTGACGTCATGAAGTCGGTTGACCAATGAAAATCTTTGTTTACATTTAATTTGAAGAAAACGCGCGAAAATAGTGCTGTTAAAATAAACAGTAATGGCGGCCTACTTTACTGCCCTCTATAACAAGTCACACTAACTACACCAATCAACATAACTGTGGCAAATTACTTGAAGAGAGGTCCTCGCGGCCTGCACGAACGGATCGGGACGTCCTGCGCTGTCAAACACGCCTGCATAATTGTAGCAGACCCCTTAACCTTAACATAACCACAACGAAGTGAAACTTCAAGATATCAACGAAACGAGCACGAATCGAACATGTTATGTGTTACAAAATAAAATCTCGTGTAAAGGATGTACTGTGAACGTTGCATTTAGAAAAATATTTAACCGGGAATAAAATGCGATTGTTTTTTTTATTCCCACCATCTAGAACACGAGACAGCATTACCGACGCCCGTCAAGGTCCTGGCGATCGAAATAACCAGACATTCCTAATAATATCTCAAACAGTGTACTGAAAGTCCCTGCAAATCCGCTTGGAGCTTCTTCCGCCATGTTTGAAAATAGACGCGACTCTTGCGTTTATATGACTGTTTTGGTTTTTATGTCTTAAACGGTGGTGCATAGTGCAAAGATGATTATGGGCATTACCTTTAAAATCCACTACGCCATTGTTAAAAATGTTAATACGTTCCCTGAAAAATACAAAAATACACTTCAGTAAAATAGCTTACAGTAGAAAAATCATCTTTCAAACATCCAACGGTCATTAACTTTTTAAATAAGTAGTAAACTGAACCAAAATTAATTTATGGTTATGCGTTTTCCGGAAATGTTAATCAACACTTTTAAACAAGGGCTTATTTTACTTTATATGAGTTTTGTTTCATGCCATTTTTATGTAAATACAGCGTTGCAACGGTTTATAATATAGTGGTTGTTCGGTAGATTTTTCATATTGCT
Source organism: Medauroidea extradentata (assembly GCA_003012365.1). NCBI lineage: Eukaryota > Metazoa > Arthropoda > Insecta > Phasmatodea > Phasmatidae > Medauroidea > Medauroidea extradentata. Next base: position 64,179 of record PNEQ01010823.1, read on the forward strand.
TTCAAAAAGTGTAAATTTAAATGTGTGTTTTTAGCGTTTAGTTATCTACCGTACACTGTAAATAAGTTTGTAAGATTCATACACGTTCATAATAATAATAATATAAAAAGATGTGCTAGATAACGATTGCATGGCATTTCATAACCGTAATGTTGGTTTATGAAAGTTCACGTGTAAATCATTAAAGAGAGGTCGTCTTGGTAAAACACCATCAGGCCAACTGTTTTCGCTAAAACAGTGACCGAAGTATCGCAGTGTGGATAGTAGGGCCGTAAACCAACGCCTGAGAGGGTATGCAGCACGTCTGGTACCGAAGTGACGGGTCGCTGGGGTCAAGCGGTAACAACGCCTGCCTCCCACAAAGGGGAGCCGGGTTGGATCCACAGTGGAGTCACTCCGGTCATTTGTCGAATGTGAACATCTTTCACGACGATATCGCTAGTCGGCGGGTCAGTAGTAAGGGGCGCCTGCACATCAGTGTGTCAGTGACTGTAGAGTCAACCAGGGCACAGCACTGTACAGCTCATGGCAACTGCAGCCCTACCTGGCAACAACCCACGAGCCGCCATTGCGTGTAAGCGTTCTCCGCGGCAAGTCACGACAATATCGGCCAGCGGGAGACGTCGAGCGAGCCTATAGCAAAAAGTAGAGCCACGATTTTATGGCGAAAAGATTTTTGCAACATTTGGTTTCGATGCGTCATGTGCACACCTGCAGCTCTGCTACATCGTCTGTGATTGGATGAGTTTACTCTCACTGGCCTTGGCAAATTATAGACGTACAGACTCACAATAATCTTATTCTGATTGGTGCAGTAAAATGAGAAGCGTGTCTGAACAAAGACACGCTGCCAATAACCTTGAAACAGAACTGCCGATGTGCACGTGAGTCACTGAAACAAAGTGGGGCAAAAATCTTTTCGCGACAAAATCGTGGCCCTAGTTATTAGACACCTCGTGTAAGTCGCTGACCCAATGATAGATATGTAACTAAATGCAGGCCCATACCACTGTATCAGCGAGCAGCTAATGAAGAGTTGCCGTTTGCATGAGTGCACATATATTCTTGGAGGCAAGCCTACAGGTCAGTGAACCCGCCAATTTTTCCTGTCTCTAGCTATAGTGACTTATCATTATTTTGACGAGATGGCCACTTTACATTACACATTCTATAAAAAAACAGATTCGTAAATTGTTTCCAACCATACGAAATGAAATTGTATAGCCTACCTTAGTCCACGGATGGAGTCACTTTCTTTAAAACTCTGGCCGAGTATTTCCTGTTCCATCGACGTGGAAAACCCCTTGTGGGTATTGTAACTTTTGTTGCTGGCGTTGCAACGACAATAGAGCAGTTGACATTTTGATATAACCGCAGCCAGTATCACTCTGTGCTGCGGTGTGTCCTTGTCGCCTCTTGTGTTTGGAACACACCCTCGTCCGTGCTCGCGAAGTATTAATGCGCAGTAATTTGAGGAGCAGTGTTCATAATTAACGGCGCTATACGCGGAGTGTTTTGTTGCGTCCTTTATGACGTCGTAACGGGCTGTCGCGCGGAGAGGGTTGGCACCGTTAAGTGCACTGTAAAATGTATGGCCGGCGCGCCTCCGCCAGTGCACGGCTGGGATCGCTCGGCTGGTGCCACGGAACAAGCGAGTATACAGAAGTCTAGTGGTTACTTTGATGCGAGCGTGTCCCAACACTTGTTCGCAGCCGCGATGCTCTGGCCTTGTGTCCAACTGCCTGCTGAGTGTCTGGGTAGGGACCCGAAAACGTTCGCCTTTTATTTTGGGTACTGGGTAGAATCCAAACGTTTGTAGATTCGTGTTAGTTTCGCATTTGGACCTTGACTTACGTGTAGGGACAGGAAAATTTTGGCAACAAGATTTTTGCCCCACTTTGTTTCAGTGTCTTACGTGCACACCTGCAGCTAAACTTCATGATTATTGGCAGAGTGTTTTTGCGCTGAGGCCTTATTCATGTGACTGTGCCAATCAGTACACTGATAACTGTGACAGTTTAATCTCAAGACGCAGGTGTTACGGCATCCAATCACAGACCACAAAGCACAGATGCAGGTGCGCACGAAAGGCACTGAAACAAAACGGCGCAAAACTGTTTTCGCGAAATTTCGTGTCCCTAAGGTCTTTGAATGTTTCTTGCAATGTGAGAGAATGACAAACTGTATTATTGTGGACATACGGCATTGCAATATATTGTCGTCCCAGAAATCTTAGAAATACTTTTGTGTCTTCATCGTCTGTGACGTCGTCGTTGTTATCCTGTCTTGTGTCCATTATTGTATTCGTTCCAGTATTGTCTGTGCTGTCTTAATTGTGATGTCCTGAGTTTTACATATTAGTTTGTTTTTGTATTTCGACTTTTATTTTTGGTTGCTTTATCATTTTTCCCCCTTTATTATTTGTTGTTGACTAATTCCTTATGGGACATTCATGTTCCGTTGTTTTGGTTTGTTGATGTGTTCACTACGGTCAACTCGGCTTGTTTTCTCTTTTTCCGTATTTCGTTGTTTGTGTTTTTAGTCTCTTTCTAAGATTTCTGAGACGACCTAATACTGCAATGGCGTGTGTCCACAATAATACAGTTCGTCATTCGTGTCCCTAGTCATGCGACATCTAGTGGAGGGCTAAGTGAAAATAATAAAGAAGCAACTAAATGCAGGCCCAATAATGTGGTATCACTGTGTCGGCTAGCGGGCAATGAATAGCTGCTGTCAGCCCCAGCACACAGATATTCTTCGAGTGAGTGAGAGACTCGTCAGCGCTCATCGAGGTCTTTAGAGCTGGTGAAGGGTGAAATGACGAGAGTATGGAGCAACACCGGGGGAAACGAGAGATCCCCGAGAAAACCCGCTGACCAGCGGCATCACCCGGCACGATTCCCACGTGCGAAAATCTGGGGCCCGATCTGCGGGGAATAGAACCCGGGTCGCCTTGGTGGGAGGCGAGAGATCTGAACCCTCGACCACTGCGGCCCGCAAATATTCTTGGAGACTAGTGTATAGGTCAGGGGTGTCAAACTGGCGGCCCGCGGGCCGCTTGCGGCTCGCCTGGACTTTCCTTGCGGCCCTTCTCCTTCCTAACTGAAGGAACAAAAAATAATAATAATTCGAATTTTAAAATATACTTACATCCATTTTTTAAAATAAATTGTTCATTTTATTTTGTTGGAAAAGGAAAAGCATTAGAGACAGATCTATGGAAGCAATTGTGATGTCGCTGATTTCATTGTTCATGAACGAGTGTCGTTGCATGCCATCTGTTGGAGTGCGCGTGTACTACGACTGCCCCTCACAGAAACGCACCAGTATCGTAGTGAATGCCATCTGTTGAGAATCGAGTGAACTGTAGCTTGCCGATGGTTTCGATTACTGTGCAACTAACTACTCCACTTTAGTGTTCGTAATTCTGTGAGTGAGATAATATTTGTGCTTTTGTTTATATTTATACGTAATAAAAATATTGAAGAGAACTATTTTTCTGTGAATGCAAACGTGAACTTCGTGTGATGTCGCTCTCCAAGCCAAGTAAGAAAAGAAAGGTTTTTGAAGAAGGAAGAAAATTCCAAGAAAAATGGGAACTTTGTTATTTTTGCAACAGAGGTAAAAGGTAAAATTGTGTGCATTATTTGCAATGATACTATAAGTGTTCCTAAAGAATATAATGTTAAAAGACATTACGATACAATTCACAAAGAAACATTTTCTCACTTTGAAGGTAAAACAAGAGAAGAAAAATTAAACCAAATGAAAACAAAACTTCAATTGCAGGAAAGTGTTTTTTCTAAAACCATGCAAGGTAGCGAATCGGCTGTAAAAGCTAGTTATGAAATTAGCTATTTATTGGCAAAACATTCCAAACCCTTTAGTGAAGCTGCTTTGGTTAAGGAATGCATAATAAAAGCAGCTGAAAATGTGTGCCCCGAAAAAGTAAAAGTATTCCAAGAAATTGCGTTATCTCGAAACAAAGTGGCTGGCAGGGTAGCGGACATAGCAGATGACTTGCGCGAACAATTGGTTGACGCATCGTCAACATTTCAGTGTTTTTCAATAGCACTTGATGAAAGTAATGATATTCAAGATGTAGCACAAGTAGCACTATTTCTTCGAGCTTGCGATGACAATTTGAAGATAATTGAAGAATATCTGGAATTGATTCCCAACCATGGAACTACTACTGGTGAAGATATCTGTGAAGCCGTGTGGAGTATACTGTTGAAATACAAACTTCCTGTCGAGAGACTCGTGTCTGTGACTACTGATGGTGCTCCAGCGATGACAGGCAAAGTAAAAGGGTTTGTAGCAACACTAGAAGCCAAACTTAAAGTCGAATTTCCAAACAAACCAAAACTGCAATATTTCCACTGCAATATTCATCAGCAAGTTCTGTGTTCAAAAACGCTGAGAATGGATCATGTGCTTAAGACTGTATCGAAAACTGTGAACTTCATTCGATCCAGAGGACTTAATCACCGCCAGTTTACCCTTCTTCTACAAGACTTGGAAAGTGAATTTGAGGATATGACGTACTACACAGAGGTATGTTGGCTGTCTTGTCATAAGGTACTTAAGAGGTTTTATTTATTTTTGGAAGAAATATTACTTTTTCTGGACATTAAAGGGGAGAATGTGTCGTTTTTTAAGGATGACAAGTGGGTACAAGATCTTGCTTTTATGGTAGATATAACAGGCCACTTAAACGATTTGAACATAAAACTACAGGGGAAAAATCAGCTGATAACACACATGTTCGACACTTTGGCTAGTTTTAAAAAAAATTGAGTGTCTGGCAAATTAATTTAAAAGAGGGTAATCTGGCATACTTCCCTATGTGCGAAAAGTTAGAAAATCAGAGTAAAAGCTGTGATTTTACAAAATATTGTGACAAAATAGAAAACATTAAATATGAATTTGACAGTCGCTTTAAAGATTTTGAGGCGAACGAAGATGTGTTTAATCTTTTCACTGGTCCATTTTCTTTCAATGTCGAAAGAGCTCCCATTTCTCTACAAATGGAGTTAATTGATTTGCAAAACGACTCGATTTTAAAAGAGAAATACAGAGTAGTTGGCATCCCAGGTGTTTACTCATATTTAGGGACAGCATATCCAGAGATACGAAACTTTGTGGCACAAATTCTGTGTTATTTTGGAAGCACATATTTATGTGAACAAGTGTTTTCGCGCATGAAAGCTAACAAAACTGCTCACAGATCCAAACTAACTGACGCCAATATTTCTTCGATGATGAAGGTTGTGTCTGCAGAATCTTTAACTCCAAATCTCCCAAAACTTGTAGCGAGCAAATGGTGCCAAGTGTCTGGTAGGAAAACATGATCAGCTTAAAATGGTAAATCCCAATACTTGTGTTTTTTCAAACTAGCATTTACTGTCGGCGAGTAAAATAATATTTGTGTCTTTGTTATATAAGTCAAGAAAAGTTTTGTGCTGAGAATGCAAAAATGATCACAATGGAACACTTGTATTTTTCAAACTAGCATTTCTTAATTTTTTGTTGCTCAGTCTTTTATTGAAATAATTTTCTATCTCAAAATGGTAAATAAAGTGTTATTAATAGTGTGTAGTAGGTGCCTCAATAAAAATTACCTTCAATATAATTTTACAATGGTGGTATGACGTGGGTGGCCCTCGAACCATTCACTACTAAAGTAAACGGCCCGCAGTCCAGGTGAATTTGACATGCCTAGTATAGGTCAATGAACCCGTGAATTTTTCCAGTTTCTCCCAATTGGCTTCTGTGTAATGTCAAGTGTGTAATGTAGAGTCCTGCAAAGTTCGCGTAATTTTTTGACTAGGCTGGACTGAAACTATAGTTCACTCCCTAGATGTGGCTTGCAGCGGGGGAAGTTTTGGGCCAGTAATTAAAATATCGGGTTAGAAAGAACAATCGTACGTAAAACAGTCAAATACGTAAAAAAAAAAATATATACATCGAGATTGTATTACAGTCGGTACAGGTCAATGAGGGTTAGTCTATCCCCAAATAATAACACGAGTTTTGCATCGTGAAAATAGATGTGAAAAAGTTCATGTTATTGGCGAATAAATGACGTTATAAATGTTTAATTATCTTCTGCATGGCGTAGAACTGTCTGTTACTTCCGTTATTGTGGAAGGCATTAATTATAGCGCTTGATTCCATTCCCTATTGTATCCTGATTTTCAAGGACTTCCTTAGTATTCACTTAAGGCACGAAGCGTTATTTAGTTCTTTGTATTTCCCATTCATTTTACAAAAGGAATCTTCTCTGGAAGTTAGTCAGAAGAATTCCGTCCAATTCTGTACATGTATGTGTGTGTTATATACTCACACATCAGGACACACAAAAACACATTACAATGTTAGGGAATATGACATTATAATGTTAAATAGAGATTTGGTAGAAAATAAATAGGCAACTGGATAAATGGTAATGTAGAGGTTAAATAGGCCCTTGAAAACTGCGTTTCAACAACATAGTTTCACCAAATTATTGGAATTCTGTATCAGAACTAAATTTTCAAGCACTCATCCACATTAAATTTTATTTGTACATGTGTTATTGTGTGTGGCTCGAGTATGTTTCTGCATGAACTGGATTTGGGTGCAGGCACATGGACCACAAATGCATTTTATGCCAAATTACTTTTAGGACAAATACATTTTTAGGTCCATTGCAGTTTAGGTCAAATGAATTGGAGGGCTGTTGATTTTTAGGCCATTTGGCTTACATACCAAATGAATTTTAGGCCAAGTGACTTTTTTGTCAATTGACTTTAAGGTACGTAAAATAGTGTGTCAACAGACTTTAAGCAATGTGAGTTTTAGGTCAATTGTCGTTTATACCAAGTGCTCTTACGGCCAACTAAATTGTAGGCTAAGTGTCGTTTACTCTATGCTACTGTCCGGCATCTTTAAAGTTTTAGGACATGAGACGCGCTTCGGGCACACCACGTGAAACAGTAACATACTGTACTATACATACAAATTCCAACTCACTGCAGCCTGAAAGGTGTTTTAGCTGCCGTTCTTAGATTCTATCTAAACCAACGATAGGGATTTGTATTTTTAATTAATTTTGAAGTGGCTCAGTACCAGTTGAACCTACATATTCGAGGGGTTAGAAGTAAAACTACCCAAGTCTTTTTTCTCCGAAATTGTGATATTGCAGCCAAGTACTGTGAATATCACTCTCCATGTGTGGTAATAATACCCAGGTTGTGACACCTTTTCTCTCATAGAAGTACTCTTATTTTCAGCTTTGTAGAATGGTTTGGTTAATTTTGGCAAAGGTTTTCCGAAAGTTACTGAAAATGGACTTGGGTGGTTTTACTTCTAAACCCTCGAGTAGGGACCCCTGTTTTTTCGGGAAAAGAATTTTGCCACAGTTTGTTTCAGTGACTTACGTGCACATCTGCAATTCTGCTTCATGGATATTGGCAGCGTGTCTTTGTGAATAGCAGTATCTCATTTGACTGAGCCAGTTACAATAACGTTTCTGCAACAGCACACGTCTGCGATTTGCTGGTAGAGTACCAAGGCTCGGGAGAGTTAAAATCCAATCACTGACAACGAAACAGAACTGCAGATTTTTTTTTCCAGTGCCCTGAAAACTGTCAGCAGATAAGCGTAGTCATTAAAAAAAATTGAAAACACGTACTTATAAATTTTCGTATATTCGTATTCCTGTAGTAATGTTATCGTCTTCGTAATGCAGAAAATAAATAGGCCTATGTGTTTTTTTTCCTCTGAAAACGATATCTTGTAAGATGACGCGTCCCGTCGAATATAACTTAAGTCCATGAGCCATCATTTCTACCGCTTCTTTGATAGTTATTTTTTAAATCCTAAACGAGCGCATATATCCTAACGATAAAACTGTTTCATAGTTTTGTTAAAATCAATGTGTACTATGTTAACTAATTTTTTCAAGACAAAATACACAATGGTTTCAGCTTATTATGCAATTAAGTAAATTATCATTAATCAACTAATTAGCCAAATAATGAACATCATTTATTGTCTAGAAAAAATGTCAGTACAAAGTAAAAACAATTTTCAACTACTGTTTCGATATCTGCTCTCGTTTAGGAACTAAAATAATAATAATAATAATAATAATAATAATAATAATAATAATAATAACTATCACGAAAGCAGTAGAAATGATGACTCATGGTCTTAACATGTCAATTCTTAACATTTCTCGCGCCACAGGGCTCCCAGGTAGGAAACACCCTTACGTGGGTTATGCAGAACTTTATAACATACGTAATAATATCTTTGAGTACATTGATTTATATTCGAGGATGTAAAACACACGTAAATAATTATTTGGGGATTTACTTTCAAACAAAGGACATACAGATAATTTTCGTTTGTTGTCATTTTTCCATTTTGTGATGAAATTATATGGCCGGATGTCACCCCAATTGTCCCCCCCCCCCTTTTTTTTTTGCCGGTTGCAAATCCCAGCAAACCGAAACTTTCTATGCGTTCGATTGTGACAAACAGTTATGTGCCGAGAACACAGTTGGATATTTTTTTTATCTGACGTTATAAAGCTGAACTCTCGTTCGAAGATACTTTACCCGCTATAAATCTAGTATATCCAACAATTGAAAATTTTTCTAATCGAAAGGACGATAACTCATCGTGTAATCAACAAGAGTCGGTTGCATGTTTTTATTGAGTGTGCTGTTGACAGTAACAGAATCCACGCAGTATTTTTTGAAGCTTTCATGGAAAATGTTCTTTTTTTTTCGTCTGAGATTTATTGTATAGTCTGTTTATGCGTGACCTTTTGCCTCCCAGCCTGCACGAGCGGGCCGAATTCAAAACAAATCTTTCAGAAAAATCAGTTTGCCGGCCACATTTTAAAGTGAATTTCGTTTCAATATAGAGAGGGAAATTGTTTTATTTTACTACGTTATAGTGATATTATGGGACTCTTCGTGATCGATTTGTAACTTGCAACGTTGCTTAGTTGAAACGAGAAGAACAAGTTATTTCTAGGGTCAGAAAATTTCGCGAATAAATTAACTACATGTTAAGAGTCTGTAATTGTCCTGTGTGTACTCAAGCCCCGACAATTTGTCCATTAACTGCTACTCACTGGTACAGCAGACAACGAACTAATAGACGGAGATTAAGTATGCATAGGATTGTCACTGAATTCACGAGATTTCCCTGCCCCTAGTTATTTGTAATAAGCATGGTTTTCCATCTCTGTCCGTTTATTTGGATGCTATCATTCTGAATCTGTCAATTCAGACTATAAGCTGACGAAAATTGAGCCGAGTTTTCCTTTCACAGAATTTGTGAAATAAACAAGCGATTCCTTCTTCTATGCGATGCATATCATTATTCGACAGATTCTCCTGAAGTTGGTAAAATTCTAGTAAAATCATCCCTGGAATTACTTTAGTAATATGCTTGTAAATATCACAGTATCCCAGAAATAACATTGTACTAAGCACAGGACGGTAAACAGTACATGTTTTATACTAAATTATTCTTCCTCGCATGCGGTAATTAGGGCGTCATTAATCTTTTGACCCACGCAAGGACGTTGCCAGAGATGTGAGGGGGTTCATTTTGTCCCCTTTACCTAATGAAAAGCTCTCGTGCAGAGATTTTCGGATAGTTAAATTATTTTCAAATCAAAACGCGAGTATTTTTTTAATTCGGTTACTATAGAGGCATAAATATCATCGAATTAAAATTATAAAAAATGACAGTTTTCCATTTTTGTAGATTTTGGGGTTTCAAGCCCTGTTTTTTTTAAATAAAAAACAGTTTTTATTTTTTTTCTCGAAAGTGAAGCATACCACCGCGTAGTGCTATATAAATAAACGTCCGCTGGTAAAATATGTACTCGGCAAAAAAATCTCATCGAATTTTGATGAGTAGTTCATATTTAATAAACAATTGAGTGTTCCAGTCGTCCACTCGACATCGTACCTTTCCATACCCCTTAATGGTGAAGTTAGTTTTTTTTTTTTTAATACAAACTTCATGTAGAAACTGAGCGAGGTGGTGCAACAATTCCACGTTGGACTTGTATTCGGGAGGACCCGGGTAAGGTTAATTCTACTACAGGTTAGGAAGATAGTTTGGCACAGGGAAAATTTCTGCCACTTGAGCGCTGGTATCGCTAGTGCACCAAACTGACCAATCACAGAGCTTTCCTGAATTTTAATATTTATTAAGTTAATTTAAAACGCGAAATTAGCTTCTTTTCACTTTAAAATTAATTTAAATGACAAATATAATTTCCAAGTTTATTTATTTTTAATTTTACTACGGTTTCGTAGTTTTCTGGTCTCTTAGCGATCGAAGCAAAACTAGTGGCAGAAATTTTCCCAGTGCCAAGCTCTCCCATAAGAAAACGTACTTTCTTTCTAACCTGAAGTAGAATTAACTTTAACCCGGGTTTGATTTCAGGCTCCAGCCATCTTCACTTCGGTTTTCCATTGTTTTCCGAAATCCCTCCACGCGAATACTGAGATGGCTCCTTAAGGGCGCTGCCTACCTTGAAGCCACGGCGGGATCTAGCATAGGGTTTTACAGGTTAAATGATATTCCACTTGGCTCAGTAACGGTTGAAGTTACATGTATGCCACCGAGGACATTTTGTTCGTCTCGGTGCCGCGTACATTACTATGGACCGCGTAGGCAGTTTTTTTTCAATACCCTGAAAATTGTGGGCAAAAAATCATTTTTACACACAAAAAACACGCGAAAATGGCTATCCATAACTTATTTGCTGCAATTTTATTTGCGTAGCAATATTCTCCTTTTCGCGACGCAGAAAATGGTTTTTGTCCGGAAGCAATATAACAAAGGTGACCGAGTGTCACTGAAAATAATTTAACATGTAAAACCATATTCTTTCTCTACCAGGGCTCCGAGTTAGGCAGCGCCCTTAACACATGCCATGGATGTAAAGCCGCCATCTCTAATTACCTCACTGTTAATGAGATGTGAAGCCCAATAAAAATTATACACACACGTATGTGTATATACATATGTATAACTTATTTTCTGAGATAAAAAAATTAACTTTTTAAAAGAAAAATTGAAGAACATAAATTCCGTTTTTGTTTTTCTTTGCTGTCTAGAAAGATTTATTCACCGCATTCTAAAAAGTATCAAGTAAATATTTATTTTGCTATAAATAAATCGTGTTTACTTTGTAGAAAACACCACGCTGCTGCGTCACCAAAACGTGATGTCCGAATGTGTGTCCTTGCTTAAAAGGAATGCCTAACTCAACTCAACAAAGATTTATTCCTCATCGGCTACTTCCCCTCTTGGTGATTGCCTGCTAGATTTTATTTATTTTTACGGAAACTTTAATTGAGAAACCTCCTTATTGGCTGAGCGGGTCGAGTTTTTGTTCGTAATCCAGGTACGTCTATTCTTACCCTATTGTATCTTCAAAAATGCACTGGAGCTGTCGTTTTAGCTATAATTTCATATGTGCTACAATATTTTTTCGAAGAAAAAGTTATAGCCGGAAGTGATTTGTAAACGCTGTACTTAAGCTTTTAGATAATAACGACTGCGTTATCACTCTCGTCTCTTGTATCAAAGTTTATGATTGTCGTCAAGTTTCCTCGATTCTTGCAGAAGTTTTCAAAATGGCACTGAAGTTTCGAAGTGCCCTGGATTTGTTTAACCACGGACAATGCAGTGGTAATTGTTGCTACGCAATTAATCAAGAACGTTTGACGTTGTCACTGGTGTTGTATTTTTAATTTTAAATTTTTTCGTGTTAATGTACAGACCTTTGTCACGATTGGGTACTTTGGCACCAAGTTTTCAATTCCGGGAAAACTGAAGATCTTATAAAATTCTACGGTTGTAAAAGTAAGAATGGCATCACTCACCATAAGCGATTATTTTATCGGTAGCTTTTTTTACATCTGACAAAAAATGAGAACTTTGTGATTACAACAGAGATATATTTACTTCGCGATATAGTACGGGTATCACAGGCCTCATTGCTGCCAACAGACCAGGAATTTCTTTTGTACTCATTTTTTGCTGGATTGATTGTTGCTTTTTTTTTTTTTCATCGTTAGCCCTGTACGGTAACGCTAGGAAAATATAATTTTCGTTATAATCGCAAATTTCACATCCCCTTCCCTGAATTAAAGGAAAAAAGAAACAAAGCACCCTATGTTACGAATGATGTAGAGACGTAATGGCTAATTAAGCATTTATGATTGCGTTACGCTTACGTTTTTTTTATAAACTGTGAACTGCTGAAGATGGTGAAATGATACTGACTTTCCTGTCTTCAAAGAATAATCATTGTATTCTTGTTTTCATTACTCGTGATTAGAGCGTGACACTGAGGTAAAGAGAGTTGTTTCAGTGGCGGCTCGTGGGTTGCTGCCAGGTGGGGCTGCAGATAGTCAGAACTGTACACTCTTGATGAACGCGCCGTAGACCAACGACCATGAAATATTAGATCTGTTGTGACCACTCAGTAGTAAGGGTCACCTGCACATCAGTGTGTCAGTGGCTGTAGAGTCAACCAACGCACAGCCCTGTACAGCTCTTGGCAACTACAGCCCTACCTGGCAACAACCCACTAGCAGGTATTATGTGTATATTTAATTTTAAATGTAATAAATAATAATACAATTTTCAGTTATCTTTATAAAGTTTACATAAACTGTACATTAATTAATAACGTGAAAGGTGGTATTATTAAACTTAAATTACATATACTGTACGTACTATGCTGGATTTTAAAAGTAATATAAAGACACTCACATGTTACCTGGCGTTGACATATTTCTAACCAACAAATAAGTGATTGAGGTTTTTCTAAATCACTCCAGGGAATGATGGGATGGTACCTTAAAACATTACATAGTCACTTCCCACAATAGTAGCATTTCCCCAGCAAATTGATCTATCCGAAGGGTGTCGCCTACTGTATGCTTAAAATCCGTTGCAGTGTGCTCGCAAATACTTTTTTTTCAACAAAAGTATCCCACGTGTACCCATTGCCACAATGTACAAAAAGAAAACACATTTCAAATGATCCGGAAAGGTAGTATCAAAACATCACGTCAATTAGACCAATCATTTCGGAGCCTTTCAAAATAGCTGAGAACAGTTTTTTCAACCTGTTATATCAGAATAACTACTCGCGGTATTCGTGAGAAGCTACTCTAGAAACATGCAATGGACTTTGTTTGAAACTTTTCACCACTGAAACTGTCAGTCAGGCGAGTGATCTACGATGCCTAGAGATGATGGTTTATCGCGGGAAAAAGTGAGTGTTTGTTGGGTTTCAATGAACGTTCAGCTTAATAAATATTTGACTGAGACAATAAGCCTCCCGCTATTGTAATAATTGATACCTGCCGTTGGTCTGCGGAGAGATAGGCTACGTTGTGTCAGACGCCTATCATCCAATCATATATGTTGCAAGAAACTGCAGTATTTTCAAAGATATGTGGGCACAAAACATTTTCGCGCTATACCATCATCTCTGACGATACCTTTGCACGCCTATTTCAGTGTCTTGCGGTAGAGGCGATACCGCGCCATATGAGCCAGTCAACATCGCCCTTGGCGCCGTGTCTCACACACAAACACACGGCCAGAGCCCTGCAAAAGCAAGGATTGGGATTCACGTATAAAATTAAGTTAAACGTGGCTCAATAACTTTCGCACCTGCGTATATGCTACCGTTAACTTTTTGGTTTAGTCCGGCTAGGCCGGATTTGCTAAATAGTCGTTTAGGGCGTTTTTTAATGTCGTGAAAATTATGAAAGTAGGAATATTTTTTAGTATCATAAAAAAAGGAAACGTAATCTCATTACCGTGTCCCTTCTTTGTATTTCTGGAGCCATATTCTCAGCTTCTCCATTCAGAATACGGTTTTGTTCCTTTACTTTCGTGATTTAAATGTCTGAGTTCCGTTGTATATAGTACCGGGTTGTGTCATTTTATTGTTACACGCACTGAAAGTGTTAGTGACGAAGTTGTGTTATTCGGTAATTTACGTCGAAAACCTAATCATACCAATTTCTTGCGAACTTCGTCAATGCTACTTCTTTAGAAAAAGTTTTTTTTATTCGTGTTTTAGTAAAGGCAGGAGTGTCATAGGCTGTTAAAAGTATTTCTGTCACTTCATAAGAAAATTCGAGTAACTAAATTGTAAAGTTATCCAGTTTAGTTCAGTTGGCAGAGGACCAGCGACGGGTAAATCTGCATCTGTAATGTGTCGATTCTGTGTGAAAGGACGTTATCGCCTCCGATGGTTGGAGATCTCGCAAACTTACCTGCAACACTTTTTTAAAGTAAGACGAATTCTAACCATCGACATTGACGAATCTGTAGATTTGTGGTTTATTTTTACTCTGCGTCTTGCGTATCCTGCCCGACTGAAGTTGGTTCGCAGAGTCATTTTGTTGAAAAAAGGCCCGTTTGAGGTAGAGGTTCGGCCGAGGAAATAACCTGTTTATCTTTTTGCCGTTCATTTTCTATTTCTTTCCGGACTTTATATGGGTAACGTATGCGACCCGCATGACATCTGAGCAAGCTGTTAACCTACATTCCACGAGCTCAAGCCTGTGATAGAGATTCGACTGCCGTCGCTGGAATAGCATTCGTTTTATATTCGCCATCCTCGAGAATTTTCGATTTCAGTGTGCAGAACGGTATATCTAACGTATCTTGCCTTTTTTATGTAGATGACAATGTTGGTTCAAAAGTGACTGCTAACATGGTTCGTAAACTATCCCAACGGGAATCATTGCTCGTTTTTGCTGGCTTCGGTGTGTTTCTTGCTTTTTTTTCCGGACCAGGCTTGTTTCTAAGGGAAAAAATGTTTCAAAGCGTTTCATGTTAGTATGCGTACACCTTTCTTTACTCCCAGACAAGGGCGTGGCCATAATTGTTTCTTGGGGGGGGGGGGGGGTTGGAACGGAGAATATTTTTTGTTGCAGTGTACTATACGGGATGTCCGAAAACAACAATAAAATTAGCACACCACACGAATTCTGGGCTAAATAGGACTCGAAAATATTTTGCGGAAAAAAGTTAGGTCTATACGGCGGCATTTTTCATGCACAGCGTGGCAACATGACATTATAGTTCGTCCCCTCTTGCGCTCCATAAATATCTTACTTTTGCTGCTACTACTCTTACGGGTGCAGGTTAAAATATCGAATAGTGCAAACATGATTCTATGTTTACTTAACGTCACATGCATGAAATAACACCTGTATGCGTAGCTCTAGTAGGGACTTTCTCTGTGCTGCGTCGCCACGGTGTAAACGTGAAATGTCGTACAATATTTTGCCACTTATACTTTCGTCTTAAATTCAACCCAGGATTGGCGTGGTGTGCGTAATATGCGGTTGTTTCGGAACATCCTGCATACTTATCCCTATTTACATACAGGATGTTTTAAAAAATGGTAACTTACGGTAAACTAACATATCTATCAAGAGTCAATATGTATAAACATAATTCCGGGTTTTGCCGCAGAGTTACCTGATTGGTTTTGAACATGCCTCAGTACAGCATCCATGATTCGATATGGTGTGCTATTGTTTATATTCTGTGTGATAAATATAGTACTGTATATGGATGTGTCAGTAATTCAGTTTCCATTTTTTTTAACAGACTGTACACACACACACACACGTAAAAACAGAATAATCATCGATTTTTTGCTTGGTGTAACTCCAGTTATATTTAAGAAAATCGGTACTGTAGTAGAATGTGTGACTGTTTCCTCAAAATTTCGGTGAGATGGGGGGGGGGGGGGCGTATCCCTGTATAGACTGTTCACTATAAACTGAGCATTCAGCAGAATTTTTTATTAATTAAAAATATGTTTTAGTGGCTAATAGATGTTAACGTTTGAAAGTGTTGATACGTGTACACTGGCTTTTAGTTACAGGGAAGTTTTCATATTATGAATTTCATGCAGTGCTCACTTTATCGTGAACGGTCTACATCATCATTTGGCTATGGCTATGCTCTTAGACGTTCAAATATTTTGCTTCCTAAAGCTGTACATGCATAGCGTTATTTCTGTCTTTCAATTTTAAACCTTCTCATGAATTGGTATATGTGACATTTTACAACTGCGTAGCGGTAAGAAAGTCACTAGTAAATGCACGAACTCTGACAGTGTAGTTTTCGAGCAAAGTACTTATTTCTAATCCTCACGTCTCTTACTGCTGTACTCTTGCGGCAGCACTTAATATCAACCACGCCAGTTTCTGGGCATGTGTCAGCGGTCCTAATTTAACTTTCATGGACCAAACAAAAAGAAGGAAGGACCTTCAGTCTGCTCGATGGCGCGAGCGAATGTCAGCTCCCGAAACATCTCGACAAACTTGTATAAGGAAGTTTCTTATTTCTTTTGTGACGTAATTGTCGTCGTCTATTTTACTGTCGGTGACGTTATATTTTTTTATGTATCGTGCATAGTATTTTCTTTCTCTTAGCTATTGGCAGTGCTGGTAATTTGTTTTGTTCGATTGTTATTTCGGTGGTGTATTGGTTCAAATTTTTTTGAATGTATGTATAATCCAACAAAGTTCTGAGATTCATTAACAGTTTTAACTTCAGCTATTCACGGCTTTTTATCTGGATAGTTTTTCTCGTTTACTGGGTTTGCTAGGACGGCGGTTTGCTGCAATGATGTATTTCCATAATGTCTCTCTTAATTAAACGTTCACAACCACTTTAAGCATTTTTCAAACATATTTACACTTCTTAGTGCATTACGCTTCTCTAATTGACAGTCTACGTTAACTTATTCATTCAACGGCTGTGGCTCCAATTCGTAAATTTGTCGCCGAAAAGTAATTGTGTTAAAAATGCTGTAAACAGCGAGAGGTCAAAGGTCAAAAGTTAAATCCAGCTAGTGTCTTCCATGTCGTTGGTGGGATTTGTGCATTTCTTTAAAGCTTAGGTTTGTTCAGAAATTATTGTAGTCAATTAACGCAGATTACGCTTTTCGTTGCGTCAACGAATGAATGCGCAGGCTTTTAGGTTCGTCGACAGCGTGGTCATTAGAAACGGTTAGAACAAAATATTACGTAAGGGCAATAATTGGGAGACTAATTGTCCATGGACTTTATTAGAAACCATACCAGCATTCATCTGGAGCGATTTAAAGAAATTATGGAAAACTGAAATCAGGATGGCCGGATATGGAATCAAACGCGTGTACTCCCATTTCCTCTACCTCGCACTGAAAATATTTTTGTTTTTTTGGACACAAATTTTGTTGGAATGTCAGCCACCGCCAAGTAGCTACCTCTTAAAGGAAATTTTTGTTTAAATGGTAAAGAAATATAAACAAAAATGATGTTGTTATTATAATATTTCAGTGTAGTATTTTTTGTAGGGTTACGTCTGGCTTTTTTTTAACTTTATGTTGACAAAAATGTGCAAAGAATATAAAATATCGTTTTTAATTTATACTTGAGACAATTTTCTTTGCGACGAAGTTACTTTGCAGTAGTTAATATTGCAACAAAATGTTACGTTTTTATAAGGAAAGTGTATTATAGTTACATAAACTGTACTTCTACCAACATAAGGTTTGTTCGGGCGCCCTGGGATTTCTGCGCTCGAGGGCGCGTTGAGATTTTCTGGTAGTAGAAACAGAGCAGGAAAGGGCAGGAATTGCAGTGCTCTTTTCTGCTTTCAATCGAACGCATGAAGTCGCGAGTTGCGGAACTGTCAGGACCTTTCTTTACTTCATATCAGCTGATCGCAAACTTATTAAATTCGTCTTTTGTTTTTTAATGGCATTGTATGGTAGTGAGTTTTTTTTAAAGGAAGAGAGTTAGTAGGACAATGGGCGCTAAAAAGAGTTATTTCTCCAGGTGGAAACGTGTAAACCAGCCTAGTTACGTCACTGCAGTAAAGGTCATCATACAATGGGTCAAAAGCCATTAAAACCTGAAATTTTAGGTAAACCATAAGATTATAATATAACGCTTATCCTCCTAACTTGTACAAATGTAAAGATATTAAAAAGTTTTGATTCTTCGTAAGAGTAGTAGAGAAGAAGAGTTTGCAAATTGTTCATTCAATAGTAAAAGAATGAAAAAAAAAATAGTAAAACTGGCACATACATTTTAATATTTGAATTAAGTTTAGGAGTTATGTTTTTACTGTATTGTAATTACCAGTAATAAATCAATGTGCTTTAATAACAAAATTTGTGTTTTATATTGTACATTAACATTTATGTGAATATATAAATAATTTACATAACTTTTTATCTTTGATGTTTCATGTTATTTTTTGTGAGAACAGAATTATGTAAAACATTACCAGGCATTTATTACTCATGTCTGCATATATGAAACAAAATTTCTTCCAAGTGACTGTTGTACAGCAGCAGTAGTTTACCTGATATACATGTATGCAGGTTTATGTAGGCATATTCAAAATTTATGATTTTGCCCGAGTATGCCTACAAAAATATATATATGTTATTGCCCATGTCATTGGTTTTTAAGGCATTTCGGGGTTAATTTTGTTACTTAACGACTGATTTATTAAACTGAATATTTTATTTTATCACTCGCCTTCAGCTACGAACGTAATATTTTCATCTGTAGATTTATTGCCTTCCACTGTTTGGCCAGACATCGCAACGCAACAAAAACACTGAAATCTCTCTTACAAATAAACAATCGATTCAAATTTGGCGCAAATTTCTCTGCTCTCGATCTCACTGCTCTTCTGTTCTTCCTCGGCAGCAAGAGCAGAAAGTTCATGCTCTTTCTGAGAAAAAGAGCAGTGCTCTCGACGCCCGAACACCCAACTAAAAAAAAACACTTCCGGTGAATCGAACCCCCGAAGTGAAAAAGCGCAAGAAAAGAGCTGAAAAATCTCATAAGTAGTAGAAATCTCAGGGCGCCCGAACAAACCTATAATAACCCACAGTTAGGTAGATAGGTGCTAATGGAACAAATTTAATCCAGGAAGAATTAACGACAGTAGTTCAACTGTACCGGGGCCGGTATTCAACCACATTTATCTGGTGATGGGTAAAGTTGTACGGCTTGAAAAATTGAGTAAAATTGAGTTTTAATTTCATGGGCACATTGTATGTTATTTTGTACGTCTGGGTAAAATGATATAACGATAGTGATTAAGGGAAGGGAAATTATGTAATATGTACGCAAGCATGTACCATACATTTGAAGTCAGCATAATCTCCAGCAAACTGTAGTAGATTTTCCCTAATTTTATTAGATGATACATATTTGACACACGTGGACACTTTTGGGACAAATCACACACGGTGTGTGTTAAAGCTGTATAGTGCCTGTTGAATAAAGAAACATTGCATCAAACATACAAAACATGATATAAGGTGCCTTGACCAAATAGGGCCATGCACGCCAATAAGGCCATACGATTGTTATAAAAAAACTGACAGCGCTGAGTGGGAAGAAGTGGCGTGTCCTTGTACGCAGCTGCCATCTAGGGGGAAAACAAAAAACAGAGGCCACCGCTTCGTTTAGTAGCCACGAGGTGCGCGCTAGTTTAGTTTTTGTTACGACGCGAAGTGGTTAATGTGATATTTTGGTGAGTGAATATCGCTTCAATCTATGTAAATGGTAAAGAAACTAACAAATTGTATATATAATATTACCGCTCTAAGGGGGTCAAGCGAAATACATTGGTAGATAGGAAAGTGTCCAAACCGGTTTTTCTTCGACCGTGAACAGTACCGAGTGTTTGATAGTTCTGTTGTAACGTTTTGGCATTACTTTCCATTTATTTCAAGTGTCTGCCACAGAACATGTGCAAAATGTCGGTCCCTTGGACCACAGACTACACGGCCATTATTCAAAAGCGAACACCAAGCAACCGAAGTATCGACTATCGATCTGACGAATGTTACTTACTCTATGTGAGAGAAGCGTAAATCTTGTAGTCCAACGCCATCACTGTCTGGTGCATTCTTAGCGTGACTACAAGTGTGCGTATGTTTATTTACCATATTCATATAACGTACCGTATTTAGCTTAATCAAATGTTAAAATGTCCGATATTCGGGTCCGAATGAAGCCTCAATTTTTTTTCTTAATTATTTTATAGATGACGAAAGGTAAAATAACAGTTGCGCATTTAGAACTTATTAGTGTAGCCTATACCTGTAGATGCTTTAAAAAACCGTAAATACTTAAAATAATTCTGTCATAAGACTTTTTTTACAGATGTAAGGAACAAAGGGGAAAATGGCCATAATTACTAAAAATTACGGTTATATTTTACATTTTCAAAACTGGAACCGGATCCAGGAACCGAATCCGGGAATCGATGAACAAGAATCGAAATCGCACTGGAACCGATTTTTTTTTTTTTTTTTTTTTTTTTCGGATTCGAGGCATCCCGAGTTATTAAGATAATTTATTTGAAATCTTTGTGGTGAAGATAGTTGTATTTTTAACACAATGTTTATGTTGAAAAGTTTTTATCTTTGCTACAAATAAACTTATATTATTTTAAAGAAACCTTTTTACGACAAAATGTCACACAAAATATGACTTCGCATTTTCTTTGGTGTACGGCAAGATTTCTTTACTGCAAGCTAAATACCTTTGCGGCAAAGTTTATTTTGCAGTGGATCGTATTCAAACAAAATTTTGCTGTGGTAACGTTAAGTGTTTTTACTGTGTAAACGTCCCAGGTTGCCGTTTTAGTAATTTTTTATTGATATCCGAGTGTTGTGTTATCATTAAGCGCACAAGAATTGCAACCGCAATTCGCTAACTAAAACTTCGTGTATAGCTGGGAGAACGCGTCTGTTGTGCGGTGTGTGGTTTTCACGTTTTTGTCTTTCGTAATGAAGGCCATCTCGTTATTTTAACCGCACTTCACTGTCTCTGGCATTATTTAATTTTGCTTTCGGTTCTTTTTACGCTGTCAGTGCGCGTTTTATCTGTGCATAGCTATAATTAACAGGCGGGCAAACCGCGAGATGTTGCGAGTGAAGCCCTTGCTAGGCCAGAAGAATTTTAAATTGAAATTTTAGGAATCTAAACATTTAAAGTAGACTCTATTGCGCTAATCTCGTGCATGGGAAGGTTTTAATTTAGTAATTTAATTTAAAATCTGCGAATAACGAGTGTCTGGACAAGATGTGTAAAACAAAATTTAACACCTTTTTTTTTGTCGTGAACGTACGAAGCAACAGCGGAGTTAGCCATAAAAAGAAGATACGGTTTTATGTAGGTGAAACTTAAACCGATGGCTAAAACGGAATTTTAAATACGGTTAGTAAAATTTGTCGCTGTTTACCTAACTGCAATCTTCATAATGGTAAATCAGATTGAGAGAGCATAGTATAGCCTACAATAAAGCCAAGTATGGTGTATTTACAGTAATATAGAATTTTTTAAACATAATTTTCATATCTAAGAATCGCTACATTGTTTATATACATCACATATATACACCACAATTTGCACCTAATTTTTGGTATCAATATACGTCGTAGTTTTATTTTAATTTGCATCCAAATTATCGCCAGTGTTTTTATAAAAATAAGCCGAAACCTAGCAAATTATTATTGTGAAATAACGGTGCATTATTTCGCAAAACACCTACTTATGGTGCATCGCATGACTGTTCTTAGTCTAGAATTTTTTCATAGCATTCCGTTAAAAAGTTTTTGAGTTTATTCAACCAGTGTGGAAAAAAAAATACCAAGCATGGCCTTGGCAGTAAATCCATTAACTGTATTCGTATTTTAAATACCATTTACAGAATCCAAAAATACTCAAACGTACAAAACCCTTTTCTGACATTTTTTTAAGGGCAAAATATTCCGCCAAATGTTAATGTGTCACTCAAATAAATATTTGCCCAGAAAGTTGGCAAAACCTGTTATCTAGGGCTGCTTTTTATTTTCCGTTTAGAAACTCTGTAGATTTCCAATTTTAAATGTTCGGCCTTAATTTACGTATATCTTTTTAAGAGTCTGTATCGTTCGTCATGCTGATTTTTTTTTTTTATTTGTTACTGATTACAGACTTTAAGAAAATTTATTTTAAAATGTTACAATTGAGGCGTAGTTACTTACGTCACCTTGAATCACGCACATTATGGGTCGATGCCACAGCCCCACGAAGAAATACATGAGTTAGAGGCGAAATTGAGGAAAACTTGCGTAAAATCTGAGGATTTTTCTTTTGCATTGCACAGTCTAAAAATTGTGTTTAGGTGAAGTGGTACCACACGTGTAGTGAGAAAAATAGTTTCTCCAATGCACCGACGTGGAAATGTAACGGAAGTGTACTTTTTTTCATTTGTAGGCTTAATAGACTAAACTATCTTAACGGCTATTTGATAGTTAGTGTTTCGTTTATTTGCGTCCTATACAGTTGCCAAAATAGTAAACGGCGCGATGCGACTGTAAAAATTTTCGTTACTACGAACACTAATTTGGCTGCCCTGCGACAAATACTAAAACAAATATTAAACATTTATAGTTCTTTGCCACTACATACTAACCTATAGTACAACAGGCCGAGATGATTATAGCATTTCAAGTTTTTCCCACTTATTAGTTATATGTTTAAATACCCACTGACATTTTTAAATGTGAAAATAAAATCACACGTTTGGTTAAAAAGGTTATGATTTGCTAATAATGACAAAGATTTCTCCTGATTTCAATTCAGTTCACTACCAACTCACCAGTTTCGCCAACATTTGGGTAAAAATTTAATTCCTTCGTATCAGCTTTGTCGCGTTCGTTACGTGAGCAAAATAGAAATACTGTCTATTCAGGATTTGCGTCACGTCCACCATTTTTGTCCTGCTAACGTCACAAGCCTCGACGCTGATTTCCTGAGAAGTTATATTATTGTTCTTCTCGGGGATCTCCCGTTTCCCCCGCCCTTTCATTCCTTAGCTGCTCTATACTTACCTCACGTCACAACTCATTAGCACTAACGAGCTCGGTGTTAAGAGCTGAATAAAATCTCTCACTCATTAGGCACGAGCCTTTGTGTGATGATAGTTACATGTATGAATCCTGTACAGGATACAGGTCACTCTACTGCTGAACTTTATAATTATTGACTAGAAGCAATCGCTGCGGCACGCCACGATATTGTCGGCAATGAGAGTCGTCGAGCAAATATATAACAGCTTGCAGTCTACCCCGATGTCAGACAATAACGCGAATTTTGAACATCCATACCTATGAGATTAAGCAGTGACCATATCATTTTATTTGTCGGTTGTAAGGCCAACATATGTTTCTAATTCAGTTTTTCTTTATTTCATATACTGTCGATAAAGTTATTATTTTTTCATACAGAGGTATGTCGAGAATCATGAAAATGTTTTTTTTTTTTTTTTTTTTCGTATTTTCTACAGGAAAATTAATAAATTAAATAATACGAGATTCTTAAAAATGTAATCATCGGACGTATGTGAAACTAAAAATAGAAACGTGCGCTGAACTGTGCTACAGAATTTCTACCAGCAACATTAAATGGTCACCACTTAGAGTAAAATAATAAAAATGGATTAGTGGGGATATTGCACGGTAGTTGAGCGCTTGAGTCTTGAGGCGATGTGGCATTTGATAAGAACTTATCTCGCTCATAGCCCAGTCGCTTATGAGCCTCTAAAGCGCCGGTTAAGCCATGTTACCCACGCTGCATTTTTCTTAATTTATTCCTATTACAAGATTTATATTTATTTGAAATTTTACAACCCGGACTTAGCTAAATGTGTTACCTTGCATTATATATGTTATACAGGAACTACCAAAGCATACTTTTGAAACAATTAAGATAATTTAAACATTGCAGTAGTAATTATATCTTAAAATTTTATGTAAAAAAACTGATAGCACCTAGTAACATTTAAATATAAAAATACACACGGATTCAAAAAATGCAATGTTCCTATTAAGAAACATGTTAGTAATTCAACTTTCTAATCTATAAATTTGTGATTTTTTCCCCCTCTTGAAAGCCCTGAAGGAACCCTCGAAGCATTTGCGTGGACCGTTTTCGTGGAAACAAGAACAGCTGAAAATAGGTTGACTAGAGCCAGAAATCTAACCAGGGTCCTTCGAATGCGAGACCAGCGTGTTATCATGGTGCCACCTCGCTCAATGAATAAAAAGGTAATTGTGTTAAGAGAGAGCTTGGAGTCGTTAGTTCAGGCAGCCACCTCCAGAGGCGCGAGCAGACACATGAGAAACGCGGCGACCAGATGGCAGGCGTGTCGCATTTTCGTCGGAGGAAGGAACAGGGGCTGTGGTTGGCCGGAGGCTTTTCAGTCCGACGCCGCTCCGACCAGGTAGGATTACCCTCCGACGCCGGCGTCCCGACGCCCCATGTGTGGCCAGCGAGCATTGCCGACGTACTCCTTCCCTATCGATCCCTCCGCGCCAAAAATACTTCCCCCTTCTCCCGTCAACGGCTTCCCCTTCCAGAAGCCTCGCCCGCGATCCCCAACCCCGCCAGGGTAGGAGGGGTTACATAAAGGTCATTCACTGGCGATCCGTTTGCCGCGAGGGGAACGACTCGGCCGTGACGTCACCGGGCCCCGTCGCGCTGCATCGCCAAAGGGGGGGAACCTTTTAGTCGCGCGTCGACGCCATGTTGCGAGCAGGTGTCGCGGCGCTCCGTCGTCCCATGTGTGTGCGCCTCGCCCTCGCGTGTGCGTCGAAAGTGCCCGCCTGTCTGGCCTGCCTTCTGCTCGCCGTCGACGGAAAACAATACGAGCCGGCCCGCGACGACCATATTTAGCCGCGGGGCTAAGTATAGCAGCGCGACCGCGGGGGCCTCTTGCGGCGCCCGACGCGAACTACTTCCTTCCGCCCGTCGTCCTAGGTAAGATGATCAGTCGCAGAGATGCCGCCTGCCTCTCTCCCCATTCCCCCTCTTATTCTTCCCCCTTCCGACCTAACCCCACCTTCTCCTCTGTCTTTTGACGACGAGGCAAGAACGACACGCGGCAGAGACACCGTCAACGCGCGCCATTTACGGCGGGGAACGTCCACTTACATGTTCTCTGAACCTTGATTCTGATTAATCGTTTTTAACATAGATTCAAACTTCACCGACGTAGTTTTATTCACGGTCTACTCGTATACGTGGGATAGGATACAAAATGTATGTCAACATTTTCGGATACCCGGGAGTCGTCCCGAATACAGGTTATTCCGGGTCACGAGGCGACCGACTCTTCGGCGTTCGGCATTTCTCGAGTCATGCCATATGCCACGGATTAGTCGACAACCTCCCCTTACGTTACGCCCAAGGTCAAAGAACACGTGACCACACCAGCACAGTAAACAGCAGGTGTCTCGATTTCCTTGGAAGTTTCGCCCATAAACGTCGACTACACGCTTTGAGCACGAAGCAGTTACGTTGAAGAGACCGACTTATGTTACTGGAGAATTCATATCTTGCCTCTTGTAAGCGGTTGACTCGTGTGTGTGCCTGTCTCAACCAGTATAATGCTTCCACATCCAACTCAGAGTTATAGTTATGTATAGTCACCGCTTAGCACCTCAAGCCTTGGAACAGACGCCTGCAAATAGCGGGGATCGCGAAAGAATGGTACGCCGGGAATGTGACGCGTCACTGAACTTGATCATCTAGTGCTACCGCAGCTCACGACGAGGAACAAGGGCGTCGGAATGACGATTCCCGGACGTGCCGAAGTCAAGGGGCGAAGGCGTCCAGAAATAAACGCGGGATCGACACGACAGCGCGCGGTATCCGGGCATCCGCTGTGACTGACGGCTGTCAACGCGACTAAACTAATATGGGCCGGTGTGTAGGCCGACTCGTTGGGGAGGGGATGAGCGAGGGGAAGGAGGGGAATCTAGCAAGCTATTCCTGAATACTTACCTCGGGTAGTGTTCCCGTAGCAGCGTTGCCACGTGTACCAGAACTGCGGTACAGAGCATCAATGGTTTGCTTGTTGTGGTACGAATTTCACACATACCCAAAATTGTGATTATGTATCCCTACCAAGTACAAGGTGAATCATTTAAAAGACACTCCATGGGGAATGTTTGCAAAGGAGAGAGGGAATTAAGAAATACAGTCCAGTGTAACAACACTGGAAGTATTTGTCTAATGACCTTGAGGCACCACGCATTGTTGTCACACTGTTAATAAATCATTCCTCGCTCCTTCACACATTACGGTGCCTCTTTTAAAGGACTGACCTAGTAGTATTAAGACTAAGGCCACAAATTTGTCGCGAAAATATTTTTGCCCCACTTTGTTACAGTGTCTCACGTACACATCGGCAGTTCTGCTTCATGGTTACTGGCAGGAGGTCTCTGTTCAGACATTGTCTCATTTAACTGCACCAATCAGAATAAGCGTTCTGTGACTCCGTACGTCTGTAATTTGCCACGGAAAGTGAGACTAAAAGCATCCAAACACAGATGTAGCAGAGCTGCAGATGTAGGCCTACATACAACGCATTGAAACAAAACTTTGCGAAAATCTTTTCGTCATATAATCGAGGCTCTAATTATGACCAATACACTATTTTAGTTATTTTCGTTACAACGACCAATTAACGTACAGTTCGTGCATACTGGCCGTGTGTTTGTGTGAGTGAGGTACGACGCCAAGGGCGATGCTGACCGGCTCATACGGCTTGGTATCACCTCTACCGCAAGACACTGAAACGGAGTGTAGTGGTATCTTAGATCACTCGTCTGGACTGACTCTTTCTGGTGACCCCCTCTTTTTGTTGGAGAAAAGTTTTAAGCAAAGTCTGTTTCATATTTCTAAGGATAGTTTCACACGAATTTTGTGAGTAGTATTCCCCCCCCCCCCCAGATATAACAGGCTGTAAAACCTGTTTTAGGCATTTCGATGGGCTCCTTTCCGTCATCGTTTGAAGTGTATTTTCTTTCCGTAATTTGGCATAATAGTGACCACACGTGGATTAGTTTCGTAAAAAAAAAAAAATTGAATAAGTCATCTGAGAAACGACACAAATAAGTCGAAGAATTTACAATTTAGTACACAGCAAAATACACGTATTATTAAACCACACTAAGCATCACTTGCGAGTGTACCAAGGCATTTAACTAAGTGATTAGTTGAGAAATGATATATTTCATTGACTACGTCTGAACAAAATTATAAAGCTCACAGCTAGTTTTGGTAGATAATTGACTTATGTTGTTTCCCAAATGACTGATTCACTTACAAATACACTCAATACAATTTAAGCGTGTGGTAGGTGACCACCTTAAGAGTGATTGATAGTCACCATCTTGAATTTTTGTGTTTTGTATCATAACTTTTCTTCTGGCTAAATTGCTAGAACTTAAAACCTAACTACGAAAAAGAACACAGACTGACAGAATTTTAGACACTGTGAAAATAATTTTGTCGTTGCTGTTGTTACAGATAGAATTGTAGATAGAAAATTCTTATTACTTTCCTGATTGTAATTCGATGTGTAACAACAGTAATGGAAAATAAAGATTTACGGTGTCTAAAATTCTATTAGTATGTATTACATTCCTTAGTTAGGTTAAAGTTCCAAAAATTTACCTAGAAGAAAAGTTATGACACACAATACAAAAATTCCAGATTGTGATTATCGCTCATTCTTAAGGTGGTCACTTGAACGGGCCGCCGAACGACGTGCACAGCTTCGGCCGTTACAATATTACACGAAAACTGCTCATCGCACATGATATTTGCTTAGGAATAACTTAAAAACTACGTTACCGGTGTGTACACCCATTTTTGGTTCACCACTACTCATTTAATTGTAAGAATTTCTTTAGCTACGAAAATGGGTGTTTTTCTGTTCTTTTGAGGTACGAAAACCTTAATCGTTAAAAAGGCATAAGCGTGTAAGATACACTTTTGCCTCAAATACTAAATGATAAAATAATAGGATCAACACTGAATGTGCCTCACTCATACAAACAAACGGCCAGTAGGCGGGAGCTTAAATACACCTATTTATCGGATCGTAACTTCCTGACTTTGATGGATGCGCGGAGACAGGGGAACTGTAAGGTTCAGACTGCCACACTCAACAGCAACCACTTCGCCTCTATACGCGGTGCGCCAAACTGGCGTGTAGTGTTTTGTTAAACCGGGATGTAATTTTATACTTACAGCAGTCTACGAAAAATAGTTTTTAGTAATTTGAGGGACCCCAAACTCATGTTGCTAATAAGCATGCTGCATTTTTAAAATTATAGAAGCACAGTTTCAAGAGAGTTCTTTTCATATATAAACAATTTGAGAATAAGTTTAGTGGTTACGCGCAGAAAATAACAAACCATGTTTTTATTTTTATTTGCACAACATTTTTTTTCTTATTTCATACACAAAATGTGTCTAAATTTTGCTCTTATGAAATTTTTTTATCTCATTGTTTTCGCGTCCCTAATGGTTTGTTGAAGTAAAAATTAGCATGTATCCGTTTTAAGGACTAACTTACACTAAAACTAACGGACATACCAAAATGAAAAAAAATTCACAGTGGATAAAGACGTCGCAGGATACAATTTCACGTACATTAAAAAAAGGAATAAAAATGTTTTGTATTTAAATAAATTACTAAAATAAAAAATAAAAAATTTATAATTTTGGAAATACAAAAATATTTTATTCTGTGGTTTAACATAGCTGAATTTGTAGCCTACAACATCGTTATTCACTGTGAATTTTTTTCAGTTTGGTAAGTGAGTTGGTTTTAGTTTCGTCCTCAAAACGGAAACATGCACATTTCGGCTTTCAAGGAGCCATTACGCAAAAACTATGTGCGATAAAAATTTTATAAGAGAAAAATTTAGTTACATTTAGTGTCTAAAACAAGAAAAAAAATATCTGGTTCAAATATACAAATAAATACACGATGATGAAAATTGCTGTATACCGCGCCCTCAAGGTGGCCGTCTATGGCGAGAGTACTTTACGTGTTCGAGGTCTAGAAGTGCGGAAGTGGTAAGGACGAGATAACATGCTCATCACGTATCTCCATAGCCTCTAGGTGCAAGTCACTGGACTGGCGTGTAGTCTTCTCCCCGACAACGTGCTTGTATGAGACTTTCAGTGGTGATCCTGTATTTCTCAGACATATTAATGTTACAGGTGTATTTTACATGCCTATACCCTTTTAAAAGGTTCTGCGCCAAGTTATTCATACTTAAAAAGGACACCAAAAAAATTATTTTGGCTATTTTCGACCGCTATAAAATACTCTTAAATGAGAGGTGAACTTGAAATGTGTCTACACACATGTAACGTTATTTAAATGCTATTCTTAAGAGTGCGCGTATGTAAACAAACACTTAAAACAATAATTGATTCATACGCTTTTTTCAAAGCCAATATGGATAGAATACTCAATGACAATCCTAGACAATGGTATTTGCCAACTTCACGAGTAAATATTTATCCAGAATTACTAATTCGTTACGCGTGATCTCTTGCGCCGCAGTTAAATGCACGAGGTTCCGGCGTCAGAGATTGTGCCTCAGAAGTTCGTAACACTGGAAACAATTTTGTTTAAAACGTTGGCTAAAACTATTGTCTAGGATTGCTATTGTTTACTTTTCGCTAATTGGCTTCAAGAAACCTACAGTTATGGATTGATGCTATTTTTAGCGTTAAATTATGTACCACGCCCTCTTAAGCAGACATGTGCGTTGAGGCGTTTTCGAATAATCTGTTAACAGTGAAAACTCCGCACACCTCCAGGGAGCCTGGTCAGATGGCCACCTTAAGGACGAAAAACAATTTCGGCATGCAGAACCTTAACTCTTTCCCCTCGTGCCTGTAACAAACCAAAAAATTGCCAACTTGGCAACAACATAACAGTATTTTTTTATTTCAGATAGTGTCTTGCCGTTACGCAGGAATCTATAGCTTAGTAAGATAAAACATTGAAATGAAGTTCGCTGTAAAGTATTAATGTTCATTCACGAAACATTTTATTGACGAGAGAAATAAAAAATACAAATACAGTCAAAACAACCAAAATTGTTGTTGCATGTAGGTCGCAGCTTTGATTCGCCCTTACGCCCTCCCATCTTCAACGACAACATGATTAGGCGGACCAATCAAAAACCAACCCACAATCAGGGAAGTAATCTAAATTTCTAACTAGGCGAAGATTACGATATTTAATACGAATTTGGACACACTCCAGTAATATCTACTGTTTGCCGTTTAAAAAAAAATAAAATTAATAAAAAATTACTTTCTCGTCTGTACAATAGTTTTACACTTTATTAACTCACCTACAAAACAAACAAATTTAAGTTGTTCGGAAATAAGAATACTTCCAGACTTCAATACTGACGCGTTTTATTGTTTTAAAAACTATGAACTTGCCTAGTACACACAAAATGAGCGTTTTATGGACAAAAATAAATACAAATTAAATTATTTACATAATTAAAAAGCTGTTCTGAATATAGTATTAACGAGCACCAAAATTATTTCGAAGTTGAGATATGTAATATATAACAATTAAATCATTACTCATTAAACCTTCCCCTGTATAACAGTGTAATACTTACTATATATTAAATACACCGTAATTCAATACCACAAAGTAGGACTGCAAGCACACAAAACCCGACAGAAGGAGAGGGAAAGAGAGAGAGAATGTGTGTGTTTTGTAACGAGTTGTATCCGCCATTCTTGTTACAAGCTCAGACTTAAACACCAGGATAGTTTGGGCGTTGACAATTAATTCTGTGACGCAATCGAAGTATTTCCTCGTATGACAGAGGCTGTTTCCGAATTAATAGGATTAATCCTCGGATCATTGAATCCTCGCAGCCTTCAAAGCAATGCATCCTTTGCGGCGAGGGTGCATTTGTATATAAACATACCTTCCGGATTCCCAATTAAAACAAACGACTGTCGCAAAGGCGTAAGGATGCTTGCCACGTATCCTTGAGCCTAGGATGATTGGAAGGGT
Source organism: Medauroidea extradentata (assembly GCA_003012365.1). NCBI lineage: Eukaryota > Metazoa > Arthropoda > Insecta > Phasmatodea > Phasmatidae > Medauroidea > Medauroidea extradentata. The sequence continues at coordinate 95,184 of PNEQ01010823.1, forward strand.
GCATCTTGGATCCTCGGTAGAATTCGAACACGAATAAAAAATGGCCGCATCCTTCATGATGCACTTTTCAAGGATGCGAGGGTGCGAAGGATCCTTCAAGGCACTATTCGGAAACAGCCAGAGAATAAGTTATGTATGCCTACTTTTAAGAGGTCACCCACGTGCATTTGATAAGCGTTGCAACGAGCTACGAATGTACTATTTTATAGAACTACCAAATGCACATAATTACTTACATCTACAAACATTGCATATCACTTTAAAGTATATTAGGTCCTACTATACGTTCATAAATCCAGCACGCGTATTAGAAACGTAATTTTCGAGCTGGTTAAAATATAACTAAAAGCAGACTATTCAGATTCACCCGTATTGGAAAATCATAAAGACAGAAACACGCACTGAACTATACTTACAAAAAAATGTACTGCTTACAGTCTCACAATAAAAAAGTCAATAATACAACTTGACACAACAACAGAAACTGGGAGAAGAATCGACCATGACTAGGAGCCGGAAATTTCGCGGATTCAATGAACTGCATGCTAGAATCCACTGTCCTATGCATAGGCCTATTGAAGCCCCGTCTGTAAGTCTATTGTCTGTTGTCCCAGTGAGTAGCACCTAATGGACAAATGGCCGGGGCTTGTGTATAAATAGGATAGTGCATTCTAACACGCAGGTCAATGAATACGCGAAATATTCCGACTCCTAGCCACGGCATTTCTTAAGGAACTATCACAGCATTCACTTGAAGATATTTAGGGAAATGACTGAAAAAGGTAATCAAGATGTCCGGAGAAGCGAATCGAACTCAGATCCTCCCGAATAAGTGTCCACCGTGTTGCCGTTGCTCCGCCTCGCTCAGTTTTACTAAGTACGGTACCTATTGCATGGAGTTGAGTGAGTGTATTACACGCAGAGGTGATAATGCGTAGAAGTACGTCAATTTCGCAGATTCATCTGGCAGCAGCCTAGACTTCACTGGCTACAATCCATTGTCTATTGGCTTATAACCGTACAAGCAGGTAGCAAGCGGTAGAACTTCGCATTATTTCCTTGTTTACTACTGGCTTTCAGTAGTCAAACGCGTTTCGTAACAGCCGCCAGCAAGTCACAGACATGACAATAAAGTATACATAGTTGGCGTTCAACCTGACATGGAATGTATCTGCGAAATTTACGTACCTCCAATAATGCGTTACATACGGCAGTCAGCAGCACCCTTAACGCTCGTTACATGTACACACACATGCACAGTCTACTAGGAAGCTACATTAAAAATATAGTCATACCTAAAGTCGTACAATCAGTTAAATGAAAGGGGAGGGGGGTTCAGTGCAAAATTCCAATTGTTTTAATAATTTTTATATTTTCTACGAGATATGGTTTTTTTTGTAGACATATATTGGTACCATTTTTTACACTAATGAAAATGTTCTAGCTTTTATTGTTTTTACATAATTGCAGGTCAGAGCCCAAATTTGCATAAAACTGTTTTATACAAAAAGGAATACCAACTGACTTACAGGAATTAAATAATTCACACTGTAGAACAGCATCACAGGCTACGTCAAGGTACGTAAAAAAACGTATTAATTATATTATGTATTTAAAAATAATTCCTGAGATTATAATAAAACATTGCCAATTTTCTGCAATTTTTTAAAAATATAAAAACTTTCAATTCGAGTTTTTTTTTGTAAATACCTTGACATAGCCCGTGGCACGGTTCTTCAGTGTGAATTATTTCATTTCTGTTAAGTCAGTTAGTTTTCTTTTCTTGTATAAAACAGCTTTATACAAATTCGGACTCTGACGCGCTATTACGCAAAAATTATGAAAACTAGAGAAAAACCTCAATGCTGTAAAAAAATTGTCCATGATACATGCCTATAAAACTAACCATATCTTGTACACATATAAAACTTATTAAAATCATTAAAATTTTACGTGAACACTCCCCTTAAGCCGACTTTATACCACTATGAAACATCTTATCCAGATTTTTCTTATATTCTATAATTGCAAGCTTATCCTGTATTGATGAGTAAATACACACCGTAACTGGATCAATTTTATATGTCTTCAACAAACCATTAAAACTACAATACCAAAAATTAACCTACAAACAATTGGCGACATGTATTAAAGTGGTCTCATATCACGAAACGCTTGACCTTAGACCACGTGCAGTTGATGCAGTAGATGCGCCGGAAGTAGTGTGACGTCGCACTCGAATCGTGCGCCACAATGTGTCAACGGAACTGCGCACGAAACTTTCCGTGCGCATCACGCCTTTCAACGGAACACGGCCGCTCGTTTAACATATAAATGCGTTGCCACACGTAAAAGAACCATGTTGCAAGACCCGCTACACGGGCAGCGCTCGATAATCACAGCATCGCGTGTGAACACTCGGACAAGCGACTAAATCAGGTAGGCCCACGACTATGACGAATTACAGCAACTCTGAAACAACACGTGAGCACACGCGCAGATACGATCGGACAAGAGTAGGAGCTTAAACCTACACCGTCAAACAACTCACCGGTAATGAATTAACTTTTACTAGAGACGGGAAATACTCATGGGTTCACTGACTTGTGTGACTAGCCTAAAAGAATATATGTAAACTTCAGAGATGAGAGAAAGTACAGATGGAGCATTAGAATCCTATACAGATGGAGCAATAGCATCCCATAGCCTACACATGGAGCAATCATCCTACAGAAATGGATCATTATCATCCTATATAGAAGTAAAGACAACTTTGTTTACTCAGTTATAAATATAGCTGACAGTAATCTGCTGTTCCTGTAAGTGTATTAAGAAATGAGGTTATGGTTGGTCAACCAGCAGCATAGAGTGGAAGAGTCTGAGCAAATGTGAAGCATCCAGCAAACGACGTAGTAGTGGCAAAAACGTACACACTTAACACTCAGTTGAATGGACGACTTGATGTACACGCCCTCTGACGTCACATCGCAGGGGAGAGAACTGTGGGAAACAAAGCTTGTTTAAAAACATGCTGATTTGCCAGTGATGGACTTGCACGGTAAGTATAAAGTAACAGTTGCATTCAATAGTTAAGCTACGAAAATATACAAGATTAATGTTTACCTTAAAAAGCGGCCGAATTCCACACCAATAATCAATTTTCTTTACATACATCTCATCCTGAACATGTGAAGCTAAACGCCTGTGAGAAGGTTATGTTTGTTTGCGGAATCCATGGAGGAATGAATTGTATCCCACACCAGACTGAAGCTCCGCCTCATTTCAAGTCGTTCATTGAACAGTTTTAGTTTTTATTTAAATACACAATTATGGTGAAAACTTGAGCAGCTTTCGGCTGCACTAATTGATTCGGCAGTTGCGGAGGGTTAACTTTTCACAGGTAAGAAACTTTTATTTACTTTCTTCAAGTTTATAATGTATATACATATAGTACGGGGTAACTTGTCATATCCTTAGAATTTGAAAACTGTGCTGTCCCGCCTGGTACTGTTCTTCATTACTGATTACGTAAAACAATAGTTTCATGTTTACATTTTTAGTGCGAACAGTCGTAAAGCATTACATTGCATTGCTTTCTGCTGTTCTTATGCCACCCACAATACGGCGACTTACGTAAACAAGCACTCTGCGCATGTGCATTTCGAAGATGATCATGCTTCACATGACAACCCTGGCGATGCACGGCGGATGCCACTCCATCCACTGTTACCTCCATGACCAGCAGCCGCTTCGTACACGTTGCTATGGAGACAAACAACATCTTTCAGTCACCAATATGTCGGATGGTCTCCTCCCCGTTCCATTTCAAGGCCACATACCCCTCGCCATTAGTAGGGACTGTAAAATATCGCGAATTCAATGTCCTGTAGGCTAGAATACATTGTACTACGCATACTCAAGCCTCGACCATTTGTCCACTAGCAACTACTCAGTGGAACAACAGACAGTGAACGAATAGACGGGGCTTGAGTATGCATAGGACAATGAACTATAGTCTATAGGTCATTGAATTCACGAAATTTTACAGTCCCTAGCCATTAGACATTGTCTTATCAACATAAGGGCGTATCTACCAAATTAAAGATTATACGATATGCCTCTATGTTCCTATCTAAAAAAAATCATTTTTTAGTTTCGCCCATGGTTATTTTCAAAACTAAGCACCTATTGATACGCCCTTTTGTTACGTGAAAAATCTGTACAATGTGACTTAGACATGTACCAAAAAATAAAAATTACGAAAAATGTAGATACGCCTTTTTTGTTACTAAGCACGCGATTACGTTATACTCAATCTGTATGTTTCTCTAATCTCTGGTGTAATCAGGCAATCAGCAGCTGCTAATTGGCTGCTCGCTGACTCAGTGGTATCACATGGTTGGGTATGCATTTTGATGCTTCTTTGTCATTGGCTTAGTTTCCAGGACGTCTGAAATGAGTCAATGGCCAATCGGGAAACTAACGAGGACTTACTTTGTTTGCATTTAGCTCGAGTCCAAACGAAAACGCGATTTTTTCAGGTCCCTACCTCTTATGTAAAGGAAGAAAAATACTCTTGATGGTTTGGGAACATGCTTCTAAAAAAATGAGTGCGGAATATACGTTAAAGCGTACACGAAAATCACCGATTGCGCAGGACATTTCACGATATAATCCCAATGAATCAACTTTTAGGATGGCACAACTAAAAGAAAAATAAAAAAAAAATATATATATTTTTTTAAATCTGCAAATATTCACAATATTATCAGACTCGAAAAGAGACCGTCAATTTTTTTTAATCTACACTTGTTAACAATATTATAAGACTTGAATACAGACCGTAAAAATTCGCGTGTTCATTAACCTTCAAGAATATCTGTGTACTGAGCAGACAGCAGCTTTTCATTGGCTGTTCGCTGACATACTGATCCACATTATTGGGACTGAACTTTTTGCTTCTTTATTATTTGCTCAGCGCCATCATGGAGTTGTTAAACGAGTCAAGTTCTATTGCTAAACTGACGAGAATTTACAAATGTTTGAATTCTAGCTAGTGTCTAAAAGAAAAAGTGAATATTTTCAGTTTACTAAGCGTGAATCATATCAGAAAATACTCGTACATAGGCGTACTACTATTCTACAGAAATCAAACTGTTCATGCCCAAACATTTTCTCTTAGACTTAATTTAATAATCACTAAATGTAAACTTCCAATCAAAGCAATTGAGGACCAGGCTGGACTAACGACTTAAGTCAGAAAATGGAGTCTTGAGATAAACAAGTTTAAAGTATTTGAGTGAGAGTGAGAGAATTTTGTCAGCGCTTAACATCGAGGTCTTTAGCGCTGGTGAGGGGTGACATGAGGTGAGTATTGAGCGGTGCCGGAATGAAGGGGCAGGGGAAACGGGAGATCCCCGAGAAAACCCGCCGACCAACGGCATCGTTCGGCACGATCTCCACATGAGAAAATCCGGGGATCTAACCCGGATCGCCTTGGTGGGAGGCGAGAGGTCTGACCCCTCTACCACAGCAACCCTCTTTAGAAGGTTTTGAAGTAGTGCTAAATGAATGTAGTCACCTTTATATAATGGTCTCTAACTCCATGTATTATTGTCTGAGTGAAACCATTTGTTTATAGTATATATAACAATGATTGGCAAATCTAAATTTACAATTGGTGGACTGCCAGCTTAAGTTGTTAGTCAAACCAGGCCCTCAATTACAGAAATTACTACGGGCTGTAGAAACAAAGAAGCTATTACCTGAAAAAAAAAAAATATATGTGTGTGTGTCCACTAGGGTTGCAAACTGTCCCGTTTTGTACTGGATGTCCCGTGTGTCCACTAGGGTTGCAAACTGTCCCGTTTTGTACTGGATGTCCCGTGTGTCCACTAGGGTTGCAAACTGTCCCGTTTTGTACTGGATGTCCCGTATGCACGACTAAATAAATTATCCCATATAGACATTACATAGGATGCCATATTATTGGCATTTCAGAATTTTTACTAAACCGAAATGAATAAACAGTGTCAGGATGATGAAAAACTACTATATGAAGGAACAACTAATTGCCCAAATATGAATTTTCTATACACACGTAAACAATATTTTGTTGACGTCCCAGCATTTTATGAAATTATGCGAATTAGTGTAATACTGATTTATTTAGGAGTTATAAAATTAATTTTATATTAATAATAGTTTTCCGTGATCATGTAATTAGAAGTGAAATGTTTTGAATAGAGGTACCAGACATGATCCTTATGGTAAATGTGAAAACAATAGTAACCCTTATAGTGTCCACATACACCGTATTTCATCTGTTCCAGACGTAAACAACACGGCCGGCGTAACTGGCGGGCTATGTTTATACCGCTTCGGTGACACGTGACTATTCCAGGCTCCTTGTAGGCTTGCCAACACAGCCGGCGTATTTTTAGAATCAAAGGAAGCCCTCGGAATCAGCTGACTCGGTCGCGTTTCTCAGAGCCTTGGCATTGGCTGACTGTCAAAACAACGCCACGAAAATATACCGAAAGGGACCCGCCCCTATCAGATTTCCTAGACACTCACTACACACTATGCAACACCCTCATAGCTGCTTAGAAACGTTTAAAATCCAACAAGGTTCTTAAACATTGTGCTATATATATATATATATATATATATATATATATATATATATATATATATATATATATATATATGTATGTATGTATACACACACATTGGACACGCACACATACACTCACCAAAACACACAATATATATCTAGAAACAGCACAAAAAGCACACAATGCGAATCCTGAGCTTAATTGGAGGCGAGACGGTTAGTTGCAAAATGTTCTACGATGACATTTTATGTGCACAACGTGGCAACACAGAACTGTAGTTTTCCCCTCTTGCGCTCCATAGATGTCTTGCTTTTACTGTTCTGACCTGTATATTATGGGTGCATGATAAAATCCCACGCATTCCAAACATAACCATACTATTACTTAAAGTGACATCAACGAGCTATATAGTAAACATAGAGGGACGGAAACAGCAATCTCCAAGGCTCTGAGGTGAAGCCCAATTGAACGTGGTATTTTGACTAGATAAAATGGCGGACTCCTAGATCCGGTCAAAATACGAGAGCGATTATGCTAATTTAAACATTATTACAGTATAATATATTACAATAATTATTGGCATTTTTTTCTGCGTCATAGCTGCCAACCTCAAGGATTCAGAAATAGTACAATTTTCAAAATGAGTAAAATTGTACGTAAACGAGTCGCGGCATTTCACGTGTTGTGCATATGTAAATGCCATCGAACAAAACACTTTGGCTATTTTTAAATAAAATATTACACTGTTAACAAGTCAATATGTTGTATGCAAAATAAATTTAGAACATGCTGAATAATTAATAAAATTACCTAAAATTTTGACTACTATTCATACGTTGTGTTCATGGCTAAATTGCATAGCCTCCCTAGAGCAATTATAAAGAAAACAAACTTAACAGGGAAATTACCGAACAAATTTAAATCAGGCTTACTTTGTTATACCATCATAAATACTGCTCATAATATTAATATTCATACAAATCTAAACATACCTAGTAGAGTTAGTATTGGTTTCTGCAAGTTTACAAACTTTACCAATTTTAATACATTGACCCCAACATTACGATTTCTGGTAACACAGCTTTTAAATTTTCTTTCACAGTTCCATAAATGAAGGAAAAATTCTTAATAGTTTGGCAACTGCATAAAAACGTCAGTGTAAAAACTGCGAAGTTGTATTTCGCAGATATGAAAGTTGTAATATTCCTACGTTTTACGACTATTAAATATGCGACGTCGATACAATTACCGGCACTAAAATACGCCACCACAGTAACAAAATGATACATTTAACCTTGCCAAAAACCATGTTTACAAACACTACGCAACTACGACGTGGGCTTCAATATTTGTTGGAAAAATAGGAATTAAACTATAGTTTCTTTCAGTTCACAAGATTTGATGCGCGTTCTTGAGCAATTACTACACGGAAACGGTAAATTGGAAAGCCACTTCAAATTAAAACAGTCTCGTGACTTTAGTTTGCACGAGTCACGACGGCCATTTTGCCAGGAAGACAACTGCAATCGATCGGGTATGTTCGGCAAAGTTCGGGTTACGATCGTACGATGCGTGAATAATACGGTAATCTGTGGTGAATAATATAGTACACTGGCTATAAATAAAGCACGATAGTCCCGAAACTACAGTATTACAGTTCTCTTTATTATATACAACACTGTAAGTCAGATCTACATACATGTTCGGTACCGAAATTATGGGATTTCAGTACCAGATTTCTTTATGAATTAACCAAACGGGGAAAATATTGGAAAGCTTGAAAATCGTACAATAATTCACATGAATCGTACAACCGTACAATATAGTACACTGGTTATAAATAAAGCACGATAGTCCCGAAACTACAGTATTACAGTTCTCTTTATTATATACGACACTGTAAGTCAGATCTACATACATATTCGGTACCGAAATTATGGGATTTCAGTACTAGATTTCTTTATGAATTAACCAAACGGGGAAAATGTTGGAAAGCTTGAAAATCGTACAATAATTCACATGAATCGTACAACCGTACAATAGGGCACAAAATCGTACATTGTACGGGAAAATCGTAAGAGTTGGCAGCTATGGACTGTGTTTAGCGGGAATATAGTGGAGCTATAAGGAAACGAATTGTATGGGAACGTATGACGGATTTTCAACATAATGTTGGCCACACTGCTGTTCGCCATGTTTTCTTGAGTCAAAACAGCCGTTCGATTAGGCTTCACATTGGAAGCGTTTCCGCCCCTCTACGTTCACTATATAGCTCGTTGTGTAACATACATAAAATAATACATGGGCGCGGAGCGCAAGATAGGCCACTTCGTGCAGTGTTGCCACAACATTTTGCCACTAACATTTTCGTCTTCAATTTAGCCCAGGAAGACTCGTGTGGTGTGCTTATTATTACGCGTTAGTTTCTGGACATCCTGTACATAGAGACATTGCTGCATAACACTTTATATTGTTGTGCCAGCATTTTATATTTTTTTACCAAAAAATAAATGTCAAACATATGCAAAATTTTAAAAAGGAAACATGAAAAAAAAAATCTAAAACAAATGACAGCTTGTCTATTGTTATACTTAGAGATGGTGATTTACAGTGGGAAAAGCTGACAGTCTCCCAATAAGGTTAATTCTACTACAGATTAGACAGATCAACGTTAAAAGTTTGGCATAGGGAAAATGTTTGCCACTCTAGCGCTGCTATGGATACGGGATGAACACTGAAAGAAAGCTTTCTTGAATTTTAAGTAACATTAAGTTGATAGTTTAAAAAGCGAAATTGGTTTATTTGCATTTTAAATTTAAATTAAACGACTTATAATATTTCCAAGCCTGTTTAAATTTTATTTTGCTACGGGTTTGGTATTTTTCTCGTCCCTTAGCGACAGCAGCGAAACTAGCGGCAGACATTTTACCTGTGGCAAACTCTCCCATAGGAAAACACAATTTCTTTCCATCCTGTAGTAGAATTAACATTATTCCTAGGCTTCAGTGTAATGTGCTTATTTCCGACGTTTTTATTTTGTAACTGGCGATTCCCTATTTGAATAGGCCAAAGTTATTCTGGCGAGTTTCGACTGAACGACAGTTATTAGTTTGTAAACAACTACACTCAAAAGTCTGAATTAGTAAATATTCACTGATTCACGCCGATGGACGGAGCAGTTTCAACAAATTGAATCAGTGAAAAACCACTGTGAAATCGGTGACTATTAACCAATTCTGATAAATAGTGCCAACATTCTACAAGTTAATTAGTGAATGTCCACAGCTTTTCCTGTAATTGTTCACTGATTCAAAAAGTGAAAACTGTTCTTTGAAAACAACTGGAAAAAACTGTGAATATTATTCACAACTTGTGACATGTTGGCACTCTTAAAGGAAATAAGTGAATATTAACTAATTAAACAGTGACTATTTTCACCTATTCAAATTGTTGAAACTGCTCCATCCATCAGCGTGAATCAGTGGATATTCACTAATTCAGATTTACAGTGTACATAACCGGCATCCAATCATATAAGATGCTGATCGCTACGCAATGGTCTGGAAAATACGCTGGCAAAAAATTTATTCACTATTTTCTACATCTGTAGTTGTATTCAAAGAGACCTGGACATTTCCTGGAGTTAATCGACCCATTTATCGTTGCGTAAGTTGTCCGACGGAGGAGGTAAACCTTGGCAATCTTCGGTTTCCCTATACCAGTTACGAGGGCCTGCTGCTTTGTGTTCGAAATTCCACCAAGAGATCAACCCGACTGCTTTGTCCAGTAAAACCACGGAGACAGCAATTTGAAGACGAACAAATATACAGGTGGTTCTGTGCACGTAATAATAATTATACCTTTCTCCCTGTAAAGGCTACGAGAGTATTTCGCACGGAATTCTCAGATTTTACTGTTGGCCAGATTAAACATTCGAAGAAGATTTTTATTGCTATCACGGAGGCCAAGTTAATCAGAAATCAGATAAACAAAAAGTAACTCGGGGGAAGATGTAACACCTAACACATTTTATAGTCATAATGTTTGAATTTATTGTGTAAAAAGTATTACGATAGGGTACATTTTTGTTGGACATTTGTGTTAGTCAGTAATGAGTTACAAGTGTTTTTAAAAACTGATTTAATAATAATCAACTAAACGTATAAAACTTGTATGACTAGCATCTTCCCCCGAGCTACCCATGGAGGTATTAGTCTATGGAGTGGCATCTGCCGTACATTTCAATGGTAATCATGTGAAGCCGATCATTTTCGAACATTTTCGAACTGCGCATGCGCAGGACGTTATTTTTCACGAGTCGCCATATTTTGGGTGGCAAAACAATAGCAGAAAGCAATGTAATTATGTAATTTTTTACAAAAATTCGCAAAAATTCTCTATTTGAATCGTACACAACAGTTTACAATTGCTTCAGAAATATATATAAAAAAAAACCTAATTAGCTCTCGCTGTGTGTATGTACTTTACAAACTTGATGAATTTAAATAAAAGTTTCTTACCTGCACAAAGATAATCCTCCGCAACGATCGAATATGTTTGTAAGGCCAAGAGCTGCACAAACTTTCACCATAATGTGTAATTAACAAAAAACTAAAACATTTTCATTCAGATCAAAGCTATGTTTACACGTTTTTGCCACCACTAGCTCTATCCTTGTCTTAAAACGTCGTCTGTTGGCCGGCTTCAAATTTGCTCAAAGGCTTCTACTCCATAGACTAATACCTCCATGGAGCTACCTTACAATTGGAGCATGATGTATGTTCTATGGAAGGATATTAACGTCATGGCACGGAGAAGGAAAAAAAAGGGGACGTCGGGTCCATCTGCCAAATTCATACGTGCAAATAGTTGTTGGTTACCATATCAATGTGTATAATTTGGCTGTAGGTTGTAAACCATACTCTCATTTCTTAACATAACTACTACAATGTTAGAATTACAGGTCTGGACACTTGCCTGTCTACCAATGCTAATAAGTTGACCTCTTTATGACTGACAGCACCACTAGTACAATGGTGTTCGTTGCTTTAACATCGCAGTACATAGTCATGCTACTAGTGCACCTAGCGGATGCGACACGAACTTGCTGCTCGTTGTTCAATTTGCGCAATGTTACAACACACGTTTACCAGTGGCGCCAATCATTCATATGAAAGTCAATTGTCACAACTCCAAGTGACCAAACTTGTTCCTCTATGGCCACCTTAGAGCATAGATAACAACTAGAGAGCTGATTGCCTATCCCTTTCCATGCTGTGAAGTGATTCCTATATCTAATCAGCTGTTGATGGGCACCGAGCGAAACAAGTTTCATAATTATTACTACATAGCGGTGAGCATATTGTATTTAAATATCACTCACATTTTAAAAAGCGTACGCAGAATGATTCGCTGTCACATATTACCAACATCCATCGATTCTTGTTCATTTTCGTGTAAAATAAGAGTTTGTTTACATGTTCTGTTTACATTGTCTTGGCATTTTCGTTTTCCAGTAAATTAAAGAATGAATAAAAATGAATATGTTGTGTATTGATTGTAAAATATTCAATAGTCAATAAATCTCATTTTTCAAGGCCTTTACAAATTGATATCGCAACATTAATTATTTTGTAGCGTTTTTTGTATATTTTGCTTTTCGCTAGATGTAAGTTTCACAACAAAGGCACCAAGATATCTCTAGTTATCCATGCTCTAAGGTGGCCACGGCCATAGAGGAACAGGTCTGGACATTTGGAGTTGAAAATTGACCCTCTTATGATCGCGGCCATAGAGGAACAGGTCTGGACACTTGGGTTGAAAATTGACCCCGTTATGACTGATTGGCGCCACTGGCACTGTGGGGTTGTTTTAACATTGTGTAAATGGGACTACAAGGAGCAAACTCGTGTCGGAGATGATAGGGAAAACTGCTAGTACGACGCTATATTGCAATATTAAAACAACACTTCATTGCTAGTGGCGCTTTAAGTCATAACGGGGTCAACAACATATTGGTAGATAGGAAACTTGACCTCCTTGTTGTTTGGCTGCAGTTCACCAAGTTACCGATAATGCTATACATTTTTGGGCTTCGAGCTCAAACTCCGCCCACTTCCCTCCCACTAAGACTAACAATTTATCAAAACGTATTTTTTATCAATTTATGAAATAATTCCTTCGCTCACAATTTTAAACCATGGCTCCAGCAATCTTTATTTGCTTTATAATGTTAACAATGGAAAAAAGTGGGCGGAGTTTGAGTCCGACCGCCCGGATAACAGCGCCAAAAAGTACAACATTCTCGGTAACTTGACGAACTACAGCCAAACAACAAGGGGGTCAAGCAAAATACATTGGTTGATAGGCGAGTTTCCAGACCTGTTCTTCTACGACCGTGGTCCTATACCAATGTTTTTTATGAAAAAATATTCCTTCCCCCACCCCAGTTAAAATACACAATTTGCTATATTTGCCTGCCATAGGTCAGCGCTCAATTTGGTCATGTAATAAAAGAGCATCGCAACAGTCTAATTATTTTATAACGTCTTTGACAAGAACAGGTGATCGCTCACCGCCATGTTACTAAGTGAATAAACAAAATCAGCTATATCTCAGCATAAGCTGCTAGTGCTCCATCTCAATTTTTCTCTCATCTCTGTATTTAACTTACTTACACGCAGTGTTAAGATACAAACTGACTGAAAATGGAAAGTACGCAAGACTATGAAAAATGCTAAATCTTCAACCACCTGCAGTCACCAAATATAAGTCCAATGCGGCGATATTTCCTCCCGTGCAATCTGGCGCGCGCGACAGAAGTCCCTGGAGACGGGGGATACTTTCTGCAAAGTGATGGTGCGGGGCAAAACTTCCGCAATCAAACTGTTCCTCTTCTCGGAAGACGGACCTCCCTCCCACCAGCCAACAAACCCTCCGCCAATACTCTTCAGACCGTCAGCTGTTACAATCTGCAAACGAAGATATTTTCTCGGGGCAGCACAATCGACGCTCCTCCTTTGTCACGGGCTCCAACCCTGATTGTTTGGGATATGGGGGCGCCCTTTTCCAGCGGCGTACCGTACACTAATTACATTCCGTCCTCGTCCTTTCCTCCCCCCCCCCCAATCCACCCCAAAAAATTCCCCCGGCAGGGAAATTACACGCGAGAATGCTCGCGACCATATGGCGTTCGAGGGAGAAAAATGCCACGTACCGAGGACACCTTCCCCAAAAAGGTTACACTCTTAAACGAGGCGAGTGCATTCGGGTCCGTTAACATAACCAGACATAGTTCTCCTCATCATCCCCTTCTACACTTTCCAGGGGAAATCCAAGTTTCCCGGTTTGCAGAGCTACTGTTTATTACAAGCCATTCAACTAAATAATCCTAGAAACCTGCAAATTTCTTGTTATTTTCCAACTACAGACTTGAAATTCAATAAGTTGTTCGCTGCATCAACGTCTTCAATTGGCACAACGAATTCATGGCTTGCAGCAGTGGACGCTTTCGGCAAATTGTTAAAATTTAAACGGTAGAGTGGCCAATCGCACGTAAAGCTGTGAAATAAGTAAATTAAATCAGTTGAGGGGCGGTGGCCAATGACATGAAGAACTCGCGTTTTCTTTTGCATGCAAGGTAGAACTGAAACAACTGCCGGTTCATGTCGCTTTTACAATTGTCTCTTGACTTATTTCTAGGTCCATGGAATTTCCCGAATTCATTTGACATTATACCGTTGCTGAAAATATTTCCTGAAGTCTGTGAACATGTAGCTAGGGACAGGACAATTTCGCGAATTCAACGACCTGCATGTTAGACTCAACTACAATATGCTTACTCAAGCCCCGACTATTTGTCCACTAGCTGCAACTCAGTGGAGCACCAGACAATGAACGAACAGACGAAGCTTGAGTATGCATAGTACGAAGGATTCTAGCCCGCAGGTCATTGAATTCGCGAAATGTTTCCAGTCTCTACCTATAGCAGACCTGTATGAAAATACTCACTATAGCAGCAGCCAATTTACAAGTAGCTGAAGACAGAGGGTACACAGGACTGTGGAGTTCAGCCGGCTGGTCGTTAATAGTGTGTGGTAGATAAATAAAAGCTGAAAACATAAATTTATGTCTACGCTTTTTTCGAAGCCAATATGGATAAAATAATCTATGACAATCCTAGATAATGGTATTTGCCAACTTTATGAGTAAATATTTTCCCAAAATTATTAATTAGTTACGCGTGATCTCTTGCGTTGCAGTTAAATGCACGATATTCCGGCGTCAGAGATTATGCCTTAGAAGTTTGTAACACTGGAAACTATTTTGTTTGAAACGTTGGCTAAAACTATTGTCTAGGGTTGCTATTGTTTAATTTTCGCAAAATGGCTTCAAGAAACCTAAAGTTATAGATTAATGCTTTTAGCATTGTATTATGTAGCACGCCTTCTTAATGCCCCGTTCTTTAATTTTGCAGTCGTTTCGAAAATATTTTTTTTACGCAAATTGATACATACATCAAAATTCATTCGTACAGTTTTAACACTCATATGTCATCGTTTGTATCTGAATTTTTCTGTTGCAATACACCAAACGGATTTGTAGATTTTTACCCATGAAATAACACATATTTTGTTGTCAAAATAACCTAAAAAGAAGCAAAATAATTTTTTGCTAGAAAACGATAAATTATTAAAAAAAAAAAAAAAAAAAACGGTCCGGCAAAATTGTGCATCTAATTACTGTACATAGTCTCAAATTTTTTCAAAGCATTTGGTTAAAAAAATATTCGAGATATTTGCAATTGTTAGAATTAAATTAAAGATCACAGCCTTAAACCCGCGACATTTCCGTGTCCTACTTATTTGCCACTTACTGAAAACCGCCTAGCCATTAATAATGTGGTAACTAAATGTAGGCCCAGTCATGTGATATGATTGTGTTAGCGAGCAGCAAATGAGAGGTTGATATCTGCTTGAGTACACAGATATTCTTGCGCACTGGCCTACAGGTCAGCGAAGCCGCAAATTTTCCCGTCTCTACAAATGTACAGGTCAATAAAGTCTGTTCCCAAATAGTAACTCGAATTTTGCATGCCTCTAAATATTACCTTTGACAATTACTTCAGCAAAATAAATCTTCCTGCTGCTAAACAGCTGACTAACGCAGCATCCCAACAATTGTCCTACTAATAAGTGGTTTTAGTATACTTCAACAGAAACACTGTCCACAACCCTTCCGTAGGTACCTCTAATTTTCGGGAAAATAATTTTGCCCCAGTTTGTTTCAGTGACTTACGGGCACATCTGCATCTCTGCTTCATAATCAGTGATTGGACGTCTTAGCTCTGACGTGTCTTTGGGCTTTACTGGCAAATCACAGACTTGTGGAGTTGTAGTAACGTTATTGTGATTGGCAAAGTCAAATGAGGGAAACCATTTAACAAAGACACGCTGCCAATAACTATGAAGTAAAACTGCAGACGTGCACGTAAGACAATGACACAAAGTGAGGGAAAATTCTTTTCGCGAATATTAGGGGCCCCTACCCATTCATAATAACACTTTGAAATGTTGCTAGCTATAAAACGGAGAACTTTATAACTTTTTTCCGGTCGAGGTCAGCTGTCCTGTATACATTTCACAGCGCAAATTTCGCTCTTGATCGTTTACAATACACACTTAAAAAAAAAAAAAAAAAAAATGCCAACCAGCTTTCTGAATTAGATTTTACAGGGAAAAAAAACTCCAGAACAAACCAATTCTGGGTCTTGAACTTAATTGGCGCGGGGAACTATGCTTGGCAAATACTTTTTAATTCACGGGCGTTTTAAGTTGACACAGAGAAACTAAAACAAAAATATGATCATACAATAAACTTTTCACCAACATTGTAAATAAACATTTCTCGAAATATAAATATCGACAGTTTTCTGTCTAACAAGAAGGCACAATAAAAATTAAGAAAACAAACCGGGAGAAAACATTGTCCTTGAAGGAGTTTTAAACAGTTTCTTAGTCAACAGATGTAAATAAAAATCAGAGTGCCACATACCAAACTTTATAAATAAACAGCAAATTTTACTACTTTACAAATACTCTAGACATTCGGACGGCAATATAATACTGACGGGGTCGTAATCAGAAAAATAAATCCACATGAACTGAATTTGTAATCCTCAAAGTGAAAAATTACAAGATTTCGGAAGGTAATTATATGGCTGTGTGCTGTAAACACAAGTGATCTGCTAAAATTTTAATATTCTACTTACCAGTAACACAACCACTAACGAAAATTTTATGTTATAATTACGACTTCTTGGGATAGAATCAAAAGCTTCAGCACTAATTGTAAGCTAGTTTTTAACTGTTCTGTACGTAAATTACACATTGTTAGAGCCCGGAAAAATTCGCGAGTTCACTAACCAGTATACGACTAGCCTCCAAGAATGTATGTTTTCTCAAGCAGACAGCAGCCGCTCATTAGCTGCTCGCTTCCAAGGTAAAATGGGCAAATGATTAGTTCCATTTTTGTCAATGGCTCAGCGACTTCCAGCAAGTGTCAAATAAGTCAAAGGCCAATTGCGAAATTGACACGAACGTGCAGTTGCTGGAATTGTAGCTTGTGTCGGAAAGAAAACGCGAATTTTTCAGGGCCCATTAAGATGTTAAACTGTTACTTCTGAAGGTACAGCTATCGTATTCTAAATTTCGAGGTAAAATACATTTATTTTTTTCCGATTAAATAAAAAAAGATGCCCAAGTGCCCAAAAATTAAATGTAAGTATTTTAATTGTGTTTCTTTAAACTGCCGTCAATTAGGAATTAGAATTGATGCATTTAGAAGCCAAATATAATCCGAATTATTTTAAAAGCGATGCCAAAGGAGTCTGCTCATAAATGCATCAATGTATATTCTTTTATCAACGCAGACACTATTGCATAAGTTATAAAACATATAATTTTGAATCAAACAGTGTAGATATTTCGTTAAGAACTGTTATGATTTTGTAAGTTACAAAATAAAAGAAGCACACTAAAAAAACTAGATTAGAAAATTATCTTAACGAATGCCAGTTGATATGTTACGTGAATAATATGGCGTTTATCTTTTAATTGCTACGATGGGCTTTCACACTCTTAAAAACGTCTGAGGGATTGACACAAACAAACAGAGATTATTTTATATAACTTGCAGACGTCATCTATAATTACTTTTAAGCTGTACGAATTCTGCTTACATCTTAAATTATTTTCTCATTTTGAAACACACCAAAAGCACTACCATACACTACTAAGATAATGCATGCAAGGGGGGGGGGGGGGGAAACCGCGAGATACTTTATATGGTAACTTTATGAAATTGTTTGCGGGATTAAATTCGTATTTTGGAAAATTTTGTGCAAACTTGAAAGGATTTTCTACGTTCTCACTAATTTTTAAAATTCTAAAAACCTTACCAAATGCGATTTTATAGTTTACATAACTAATTGCATAATTTTTGAAAGGAGTGAATTACATTATTTCTTTAAATTGGTAGTATTTGCTATACGAATAATTTCTAACAATTTTTTAACCCACAATAATTTACGCTAAACTAATACTATTTGATGAAAAATGTTTTTATGCGACGGCAAGTAAATCAGGCATGCTGAATAGTACTCACAACATAAAAAAAACTAACTCTTCTTGCTGCCGGGCAACTTTTAGGAGTCGTAAATGTTACAAAACTACCTCCGCCGAACGAATTTCAGCGCTTTCACAATAAGTTGTTGCCGGAATTCGATTTGCAAGGGGCGGAGTTACGAGTGGCTAGTTCCGCGTCGTCGAAAACCCTGGAGCCTAATCACCGAAGGGCGGGAGGAGGAGGGGGGAGGCAGTATGCAAAACAGATCTGCATAGCAAACGGGGGAAACTGTCAATTAACCCGGCGGTGTTCCTCCCCCCACCCCCTTCCCTTTAAGCACGGCCCTCGCTGGACGTGCGAGGCGGGCGCGATTTGCAAGCGAAAACGCTGGCACACGGAAATGGACGACGGAACTTCGTGACGAGCTGTCCTTTAATGGCGATGTTGGGAGAGGGGTGAGTGCAGTAAAATGAGTGGTGGGGGCAATGGCGGTTCGTGGTTTGTTTTGAGACAGGACTGCAGTTGACGAGAACTGCACAGGTTTGTGTTTATTGACGCCACATCTACATCACTATACCTAACCAGGGCCCCGATTAAATATCACTACTTGCTATTTGCACCGACACAGCGCAGTGCAAGTGCAGTGCAAGTAAAATGGGTCTTAAATTTCATGCGTATGAGCATTTAATTCCATTACAACACAAGACGCAACGCAGATGAAAATTTTGCGTTGCACCCATAAAACGACATACTTAATCGGCTCCCAGGGGAGAGCTTTAATGAGTGGCTACCGTTGGATACAATCCTGATCATTCTCAACTGCTACTGGACAACTGGCCAGCCATTCACAGGCAAGATGCCCTCAGGGCACTATATAAAAAGCTTCCTCTACAGCCTGGCTTTCAAGGCACATAGGACGCCTTAGCGACAATACACAGATTTACCATGCCGTGAACAATCATAAAGATGCCATCCCATTACCTCTTGTCGCCCCCGCAACAAAAATAAATAAACAAATAAAACTCGACTAGGAAACATACTGCACATCGTGTGACTATTGAGTGTAAGCATCGCGACTTCAGTCTGGTGTACTGGCAACCGGCTTTAGTCATTCGTTTAGGGCTATTCAAGACTAGTGAATATCAGTACTCTCTCATATTCTTATGAAACTCGGAATACATTCTCTGAATCACGTAAATAAACAGCTAAAGCGGTCGCAGACACTGTATAAAGGCTGGTGCGCGCTCCTCGCGCGCTTGAGTCCGTGGAAGGATGAGGTTACGTCGCTCGAGCTCTCCACCCACATAAGAAAGGCGAGCGTAAGAAATCCTCGTGTCTAAGATGGGGACGCGCACTTGTTACTGCACACATATACCACTATGAGTCGACAACTCGCATTGCTATAAACTTGGTATCCTTGTAATCAGGATGAATGATGCTATTGGTCAAACACAAAATATTTGAATGAAATAAAACGGTATTCGTTTTCAGTGCACCTAAGATATCGCTAAATGCCGACATTAAACCCTTATTTTCAGCATTACTTGAAAAATACGAAGATGCATCCTTTCATATTTTAATAACTTTTGTCCATTAGGCCGCGACATTTAATCTTAGAAAAAAATTATTTCATTTTAGTAAGTCTGATAGTTTTCCTTAGTTGTATGCGCCCGTAGTCATGCATATTTTGACTTTGACATTCCGTTATTTGAATACTATGCGTGCTAAAAAATTCTTCCATACGAGGAAAATGCAGTGTCAAGTGACGTCTACAAAACTGACATAATTACGTACTCAAATAAAATAGTTAATTTCACACTTGAACGGCCTTAAGCTTTGTCCGTCCCACGTTTAGCCACGACTGCGTTACCTCGTTAGTTTACAAGATCATAGTTATTGCTACAACTTGTTCTCTTACAGGTGCCGGCTGTACGAAAGTACGTGCACTCAATAGCGTGCACATTCTTTACCAGGGCTGTAGTAACCCCTCGCAGCTCTGGTAAAAAAAAAAAAAAAAAAGAAAAGCCCAAGCAAGTAAAACAATGCCGTGAAGTCCAATATTTTCTTCTAACGTTTCAGTCTTAACACAGAATCCAGCACATTCTCTTCTCCTGTAGATCACTACTACCACGTATGCTATTGCACATCCTTGTAACAGACTATATCTGTACCTCGGAGGCATAAGACACTATGTCTACTTTTCTCAAAATGCACTTCTCAACATAAACATTAACACAGGTTTAAGCACTTGCTACAGGCATACAACAAAAAGTCCATATTGTGGCAAAAAAACACATTTTTGGATGTTTAACAGCTGAATTCACTAGTAAAGCTGCTCTCCTGAAAAATTTGATTTTTGTGACATAGTGTCTTATGCCTCCGAGGTACAGATATAGTAATACAGACGTGAAATGATATGGCGTCTCATTTGATACAGGCGAACTTACAGCTTATTGTCTGCTCCGTGAATGTGCATGATACGACAGGTTTCCTATTGGCCTGGCTGCCGGCTAGCAGGGCAGCCGCCGTACGCTGATTGGCTGTAGGCCTATCCAACATGTTGCTGGCCAGGGAAGTCATTTTGCTGGCTAGTGTGACTGAGACCGCCGGCCTTCCGGCTATTTCACTTCTGTATTCCTAAATATTATGTATCCTTGTCGAGGGTTTTTACGGCGTCTATGTTGGTTTTCCCATTCCCTCCAATAGTTAGAAAGTAGCGATTATGGGTGGTTAGCACAGTCCCAATCCCAGTAGAGTCGCGATGCATGTTCCCTGCATGTCTAGACGTATGATGCTCAGCCCTGAGACTCACCTAAAGCTCATCCCTACCAATCACTGGGCCTCTTACTCAGTTTGTAGTTAGGATAGTTAGAAAAAATTGTGGAACTCACAGTTTGCTATCTGCTGCAAGGTACGGCAAAACGTCGGTGAATAAATACCAACAAGTCGCGACTCAGCCCGGAAGTCAAGACAACAAGTTTGACAATGACGGCGGAAGTCTGCAACCTCGGGTTTATGGTGAGCGAGTGAGAGATTTTGGTCAGTGCTTAACATCGAGGTCTTCAGCGCTGGTGAGGGGTGAAATGATGTGAGTGTAGAGCAGCGCCGGAATGAAGGGGGGGGGGGACTGGAGATACCTGAGAAAACCCGCCAACCAGCGGCATCTTCCGGCAAGATTGCCACATGCGAAAATACGGAGACCGACCCCGCCGGGAATCGAACCCGGATCACCTTGGTGGAAGTCAAATGGTCTAACCCTTTGGCCACCGCGGCCACTCGGATTTATGGTGTTTAAGATATTGACCTTCTGTAACACACAGCAGAATAAAAGTTAGCGAATGAATGTCATAAAGAGGAGAACGTAGATTGTATCGGACAATGAGCGTCTGTTTGTACAGGACTCGCCACGTGTAAGCTTTAAAACATTGCTCTCCTGTTTATACAATTTTTCGATAATTGTTTATTTAAGCTAAAACTACAGCCGATATCACATAACTGTTCGCGGCAGTTTTGTTTGTAGGTGGTTCACGGTAAAGTGAGCTTTTGAAGACCGTCTTGTCTGTGATAATAATTTAAAAAAAAAATATCTATTTATTGTTCCTTCAGACGTTTACATTTGATTAAGAGTTCCACTGTTTCAGGCACATGTATGCTACCCTCATAAACCCCTTTATAAATCAATGCTAATATAACTTCACTATATCAATAAAAATTTTACGCATATCAAAATTGTATTATCATTTTGTTAAAGATACAGCCGTTTATATTCAAGCTGCGTTCTGCAAAATCAAGTATAACATATGATTACATTATCAACGTGACACAAATAAAGATTTGTAGAATTTGTAGTCAATCATTCTTTACACTCGGCTTCGGCGAACGCAGCGAAAATAAAACGATTGAGCCTTTGATAAAACCCGAAGATAATGTTGATATGTTATACTCCTCTTGCTATAGCGATAGTAAAATTAGCCTTGATTAATATGGCGATTCATGCAGGTTGCATACATGCGCCTGAAACCCTGACACCGCCTCTTAAGGTACAATGTTTACAATTATGTTACTTAGTGTGCATTGTTTACATTAAAAAGTCGCAGGAAACTATAAAATATCTTAAAGAAAAAAAAACGGCTTCAAAAGTGCTCACTTTACCTCGAACCACATATAAAATTGTTTTTGCCGTGATATTTATTTTTTTTCAAGTCAAAAAATTATGCACTTTAGACTACAAAGTCTATTAACACAAATTTAGTTGTTACATTATTAGCTAAAACCAAATAATGCACTGTCTTGAAAAATTAGCGAACAAGGTGAAAACGATTTTAAACAAAACTGCCAAAGACTTTTTAATGCTTTCTCTCATTTAGACTTAAAAAAAAAAAAATAACTGCATCGTGAAAACAGTAATAACGGGAGAGCATGGCCTACACACACTATCTGATGAGGTTAAAATGTTTTTTTTTTTTTTAATTTAATTTTGTGAATTAACATCACGAACATTTTCTCCAATTTGCGCAGTGAAATTGGGTTCTGAAATATTCTTCTAACGGTATTTTAGTGTGATAGAATGATGAGTTTTGGGCGGCTCTGAACAGCAAGGTCTTGAGTGTTTTCGAGTGAGTGAGAACGAGACGGAAGCGGAATGAGAAGGATGCCAAGAAATCATCTGACCAGCAACATCGTCCAGCACGATTTCCAAGTGCAAAAATCACAGCGAGTCAAACATGAGTTATCCTTGTGAAAGGCAAACACCCTACCCACCCCACTAATGAAGTATTTGCAGAAATTCGTTTTGTATCACAAACATACTGCGTCCTTTTGTCTATCGACACAAAACATAGTCGTCCTGAAGCGCAATTTCTGTTTTAAAATGACAGCAAACACGTACCATTTTATTTACTTTCTTCCATAAATAAATATTGAAACAAACATTCAGAAGTGAAAATATTCTTAAGGCCATGATCCATGATAGCTCATTCTTTCATGATAGTATTTTTTATCTAAAGGAGAGCTGATATCGAAAAACTGTCCCACAGTTTCGTTAAAAAGTGTTTTTACTATGTATAGTCTAATATTTCTAGACAAAAATTATATAGATCTGGATAAATAGTTCAGTAATGGGACTTTATTAAATTGCATAATTAGCTGACACCACTGTGTATTTTGTCTTCGTATAATTAGTTGACATAGTATAGACTGCTTTAAACAAAACAGCAGTTTTTCGATATCTGCCCTCGTTTAGGATTAAATAAACGATAAAATGAGTAGAAATAATTGATCACGACCTTAAAAGCCATTACTAAGCAAAGGGGATTAAACAAAAAAATTCAAACAACTGAAAAAATGACTGATAAAAGACTGAAGCTTACGTGCCGTTCTGAGGTTACCTTGGTATACTGCGTTGGTGTATGTGAGGCACAAAACCGATGAAGCGTTAAGAGTGACGTCGATCGGCGTACGTAATGCAATATCGCCTCTACACGCAAACCCAGCAACTGGCGCACAGAGCTTTACTATTCTTCATTTTCCTGTGTGACTTAAAGCGGTGACTATAACATTTTATTTGCGATACTTATTGTTCTAATTCCAGAGCCAATTTCTATTATGGCGTTTTTCGATTCAGGTTGGAATTTTCCTCGATACGGCAGTTTAAAAAAGCTGTTTTTAGCCATTCTGAGGGTCTTGAAAATCGTGTTTCCAATAAGCTATCCTAATTTTTAAACTGGTAGAAACATTGTTAGAAATGTGTTTTCTTTTCGTAGATGTGCAAACGCAATGCGTGTTGAGATGTTTCTTCCAAATATGATTACTTGTAACTCGCTGCAATGCATTTCAAGGGCAGGTAATAGGAACCTTAAGGTTACCACCTGCGCAGGTCGCCAAGCGGTGTGCATATATTTGGTCTCGTTCGGTAAGTCTTTAATTCAAAAACTTCTCAACATGCGTCAGTCATGTCTACTTAAGAAAAGAACATTACACGCATGCATATGCCGAGCTCTGCTCTGTAACACGCCTTTAACGCTTACTTTCTTGCAGTCTTTAACGGCGAAAATGAGGGTTTAAGCGGTCAATTTTTTAAGTATGAAAATCTTCACGAAGAATTAAAAAAAACCGTATAGACGTGTACAATACGCCTTCATCTTAGTTACGATAGTAATTTTTTAAACGTACACGAGAGCCGAAATAAAAAATCTGTCTCGCAGATTAGTTTAAAATGGTTTTTTCCTTCCCAGCTGATTTTTTCGAAGCAAAAAATTATACGCTTTTTACTAAAAATTCAACTGACTAGGATTTCGTAAATTACATAGTCGGCTAAAACCATAGTATTTACCGCTTTGAAAAAGATCAACCATAATGGGTAAGACAATTTTAAACAAAACTGCCAGAAATTTTTTTGATATCTGCTTTCGTTTATGCGTAATAAATTAATATAGCTAAAAAAAGGATAAACTAGATAGCACGGCCATAATATCACGTGATGAAATTATAGAGTCAAAGACTCATAGATGCGAGCTATTGGCGAGTAAACAATGGCTTGTGCCTAGAGGCTAAGAGAATGCGCGATGCGCATGCTGTCTCAACCGTACCGCTTGCGCACTTCCGGACAAGGAATGCGCAAAACACGTCCATCCATGGGACCACCATAACGCGGCGTGGAAAGGAGAAATCGTGCTGAGAGGAATCGGTAAAAGAAAATCTAAGCACATTCACGAAAACAAAATTGAATTGTATGAGTGACTAAAGGCTGGGTGATGTAAACATAGTGGAAAAGGAATAAATCTTAAAAAAAAAAAAAAGGAGACAAGGATGCGAAAGACGAGAAGGTTGACTGTTGCTTCCTCGGAATGCTTCTCGTCGCACGTCACCGTCCATCAGGACACATTTTCCAGCGGCTGAAAACAATCCCCGCCCGACGCCTCCCCTGGCCTAACATCCATCTCTTCGTAAAGTTGTCGTCCTGCGACTGTCACTTCTCCCTTCCCGCGAAGGATAAGCTCTCGAGGGAGAGAGATCACTTCCCCAGCTGACGCGGGAGGCAAGATGATCCCAACGGCAGAATGTGCGCGATTGCCTTCGACCAGGCATGCCTCTGTCTGTCTCTCTCTCCCTGTGTCGCAATCTCTCTTCGTCAATTCAAAGTGGATTGCGCGGTGAAAACTAGTATTTTTTATTCTGAGGATATACACACGCCGTGCTCCAAATTTATTTAACGTACCTGTGCCGAATATGGCCCACTAGTCACCATTGCGTGGTAATGCCGCGATCGATGTAGGATCGATACACACTATCTCCAGTATGAAGACACACAATCCATAAATATCTGTATTATATCATCATCTACGTGTTATAATAGTAATGTGAGTGAGAGATATTGGTCAGCACTTAACATCGAGGTCTTTAGCGCTGGTGAGGGGTGACATGATGTGAGTATGGAGCAGCGCCGGAATTAATGGACGGGAGAAACGGGAGATCCCCGAGAAAACCCGCCGACCAGAGGCATCGTTCGGCACGATTCCCACATGTGAAAATCCGGGGACCGACCCCGCCGGGAATCGAACCCTTGGTGGGAGGCTAGAGGTTTGACCCTTCGACCACCGCGGCCCCTATAATATTAATGTAATTACTAACTTAGGCACACGTGATTTTTGGGCCATATTCGGTACAGGTACCTTATTTATCTGTGGTATATATATTTAATTATCTGCAAGATGTCCACAAAACAAGTGCATAGTAAGCAAACCCACGAATCTTGGGCTAAATTGGAGGCGAACACGTTGGAGGCAAAATGTTGTACGAGTCCCTTCTTGCGCTCCACAGTTGGCTTAAGACGGTTACACAATTGAAAACTTTAATTTTTAACTTTACGATAGCTTTCAATACATGGCTTCTTAACGGAGTCGTACACAATGCCGTCGCTAAAGTTAGAGTCAAGCAACTTTGACTTTACGTTTCCGATAAATGGAAAACCTGAAGTCAAAGTCAAGATGGCCGTTCGCAAAATACCAGCTGATTATTAGAGACACTGGAGAATCGCAAAAACATTTATCACAGTCTCTAATAAACTGTAATCCTCAATCGTGACACATGTGAACTGTTCTCTTGTAAATCAAACACGGTCTGTGTTAAAACTGTACAGTTCTAATTGGGTCTGTTGAAGAGGGACAGAGTGCTTCGTGTAAACGATAGCTAGAGGTACGTCATTTTCGCGGATTCATCTGGCAGCAGCATAGACTTGTCAGTCCTATACATCCATTGGCCACAATCGATTATCTATTGACTTATAACCGTACAAGCAGGTAGCAAAGTGATAGCATTTCGCATTATTTCCTAATTTACTACTGGCTTGCAGTAGTCAAACGCGTTTCATAACAGCCGCCAGCGAGTCCCAGATATGGCAATGAAGTATACATAATTGGCGTTCAACCTGACCTGGAGTGTATCTGCGAAATTTACGTACCTTTAAGAATTATCAAAACAAATCCCAAGCATCAAAGTTAACTCGCTTTGGAACGCAATTACAGTATATTGTATAGGCTTTGCCCGGTAAGCCGTTCAATGTCGCGTGTTTGGAGAGTTCAGTCAGGTTCACATAAGAAGGGATCCGTGTTTTTGCAAAAATAATTTTGCCCCACTTTGTTTCGGTGCCTTACGTGCACATCTGCAGTTCTGCTTCGTAGTCAGTGATTGGATATTTTAAACTGTCACGAGCTTTGGGATTCTACCGGCAAATCACAGAATTGTGCGGTGTTGTAGTAGCCGTATTTTGATTGGTACAGTTAAATGAGAGACGTCACTTTGCAAGTACAAGCTGCCAATCACTGACGATGAAGTAGAATTGCAGCTGTGAACGCTAGGCATCTAAACAAACTGGGGCTAAATTCTTTTCACGAAAACCAGGTGCCCCTGAACATATATTACCATTGCCACATGTTAACTCTTCGCCAATGCTGATAACCGCTGCGTGTACAGTCAAACTTAGCTCTATCTGCATTTTTCTGAGGAATATGACATTTTATACAAAAAAAACATAATGACTGCCACAGAAGCGTCCGTTGAGGATGTAAATACTTATTCAGCTGTGCCAATTTTTACTGAAATGAAAAGAAAGCAAAATTTAAGCAGCA
This sequence comes from Medauroidea extradentata, assembly GCA_003012365.1. Lineage (NCBI taxonomy): Eukaryota > Metazoa > Arthropoda > Insecta > Phasmatodea > Phasmatidae > Medauroidea > Medauroidea extradentata. Next base: position 122,551 of record PNEQ01010823.1, read on the forward strand.
ATTAAATTTATCTGGACATTTTAACCAACACGTCAAGACATTGAAACCCTTTCCATAATTTACTGGCCCGACATTACTGTAAATAACTATACCAGTGCTTATGTGTGGGCGGGGAAGATATTTTTCAAACGTTGGCATCAAAGGTGTTCGATTAACCGTGAACGGTGCGCGACGGCGTTATTAATGGCAGGAGCCACTATTCTGCGCCCAGCAGTCTGGAGAACATCAGAAATGCCTCATCAATCAGATGACTCGCGTTGAAAACAACGTCCCCCTTCCCCCAAGTAGCTATTCACTACCGCGTCGCCGCGGAGGAAACAGAAGCGCGCCCTTGTCACGCCCCCCCCCCTCCCTCAACAAGGGACGGATGGCGTGCTCGTCCTTGGTTGGAATAACGGAACACAACTCGCGCACGGCATCGATCAGGAACTGAGAGGGAAAGGAATTCTGGAAAGGGCCTCAATAATACACGGCGAAGAGAACATGCCAGTTGCCAAGACCTCGTAACCGGGATCAGTGGCGGATTTGGAAACATTTAGGGAGGAGGGGGGCTTATGTGATTTTATGGATTGTAAAAAATTCCAGAAATCTCAAAAGTGTGGTTGTTTACTGTAACAGAACACTATAAATAACATACATACAAGTACAACACGTTAAATGTACTTGGATTATCGTACAACAAAACTCAGGTTTCCTTGAAGCGACTGCATAATATTCAACACGATTTTGGGAAGGGGGGCCTTCAGCCAGGAAGGGGCCCCCCCCCCAATTAAATCTGCCACTGACTGGGATAGTAATAACGAATCCGTAACAGAAAATTATTGCCGAACTTAACGAATTACAATGAATTAATAACGAATTTTAATAATGCATCTTAACGCACCATTATCGAATGTAATATTTTGTTTACTATGTTATAAACATTAAATGTAATAATGACAGTTATATTATGAACATAACAATTATAAGATGGCCTGTATTCAATCTTCATCATTCATTATTGAACCGCCATTATAAGTTTGAAAATTAATTTACCTTAAATTCCCACGTGCCAATGCAAATTGCATACGACATTTGTTTTAAAAATGCCGCATCCAAATTGTTGCAAAAATATTTTAAAAGAAGAAATACAAAGGCACCACAGACTAAAAATTAAAATTGCGCTAAATTCAGTGTTTTGACATGATATTAGGGAAGGGGCGAAAGTTGCCATAGATTTTGGCTACTTCAAACGTCTTCGGCGAAAAATACGGTTATCGGTGTGTGACATGTGCGTTACCACTATATTATATGCTATAGGCTGTTCACTACAAACCCAGCACTTAGTAGAACTTGTAATTAATTAATCATATGTTTTAACTATCTGTCCCGTTGCGGCTTCGCCCGCGTGTACTAGCCTATAGAAAACAGTAACTAACTTTCAATTGCGCATTAAATGATGGTGTTACTATATTCACTGTACATCTTTAATTTGCAAATTACCTTAAATTTGATTGTATATATTTACGTACGCAAACTTTAAACAAAAGATCATGCTGATTTCTTGTCAGGTTAGTTTCATTATCTCCAAAAAATTATTTTCCAGGTTTTCAATCTCTTACATTTCGAGTTCCATTTTTAGATATTTACGTATGCTTCATTTTGAAGCAAAAACCACATCGATATCTCAAATGGTTTCGGAGATACGGATGATTAATTGAAAACACGTTCAATTTTTTTACCGGGTTCCAAGGACGAATTTTGAAAAATACTAAAACTACTTTTTAGACATATACATGAGCACAATTCTGATGCAAAGGTCACCTCGATATCTTAAGCGGTTGAAGAGAAATAAAGGATTTATTGAAAACACATTTAACGGCTTTTCACCTCCTTAATTTCCGAATTTCGAAAAATCGAAAAATTAATAAAAATAATGAATTTGCTTAGACAATGTTTTGAAGTAAAAATATTAACAATATATCATTTGGTTAGACAGTTATCGAGAATTTCGCGAAAACATGTTCTGCCCCTTTTAATCCCTTTAATTTTCGATTTTCGAAAAAAACCTTCCTTAGTGGGTGCCTACGCCGTGAGGGGAAGCTACACTGAAAATTTCACGTTTCTAGGTCCATCGGTTTGGGCTGTGCGTTGATGAGTGAATTAATAAGTGGGGCACTTCAATTTATAAAGAGATTGGGCCAATATATGTTAATTTTTTAGAGTGTTGAAACATTTGCACTGGTTTTTAGTTACATGTAAAATTTCACATTTAAAATTAATAAAGAATAGCTGCAAAACGGCTGATAGGTAGGGACCCCTGTTTTTCGCGAAAAGAATTTTCCTCTGTTTGTTTCAGTGCCTTACTTGCACATCTGCAATTCTGCTTCATGGTTATTGGTAGCGTGTCTATGCCTATAATTTGACTGAGCCAATTACAATAACGTTCCCGCAACACCACACGTCTGTGATTTGCCGGTAGAATCCCAAGGCTCGTGGTAGTTAAAATATCCAATCACTGACCACGAAACAGAACTGCAGATGTGCACGTAAGGCAACGAAACAAAGTGCGGCAAAATTCTTTTCGCGAAAAACAGGGGTCCCTACTGATAGGAAAATTTATGCAGTGTTCACTTTATCGTGAAATGTCTATACCTTGCCAGTCGCGCTGTAATTACCAGTAATACGAGTACAACTGTTCACTTGTCTTTAGTGAGCACAAGCACAGAATTAATAACATTTTATGAAGATACCTAAGGAAGTTTTTTCATTATTGTTCCCGAGGAGTATGTGATAAGAGATTTCCCATGTTAAACAACGAGAACCATTATTATCGCCGAGGACACACGAAGTGGCTACGGCTATAATCCACCCTTCCTAATATCAAAGTCAGAACACGTTTCATGAATGATTGACAGAGTTGTTTCAGAATTGCCACGTTCATAATATAATTCTCACTATTACATTTAACTTTTCAATAAACGAAATAAAACTACTTGGTAATGACATTTAGTATAATTTCATTATATAAATTCGTAATTATTTTATTGTAATATTTGGACTGTATAGTAAACAGATCAAACACCAAATTTTAGTTACCATTAAAACACGCTATGAGTTTATAACATATTCGAAAAAGTCTTTTAAAAAAGTATTCTGGTCCTGTAAAGTCAATATTTATAACAACAGGATATAGGATTAAAATACTTTTTGTACTGGTTAAAACCAGAAAAATATTTTACACATAGCTTACAATAGGCACTTTGTCCGTTTATGCGTAACACCGTACAGTAATTATTGGTTTATGTACAATAATTATTAGTTTATAACTTGTCAGACGGAGAGAAACTTCGTTAATATTCGGGTTTCCCTAACCCAGTTAAAAGGAGCCTGATCAAAGGCAGCAGAAGAAAGATTATCATCGTTGTTATCGTACCAGCTCTCGGGGAGTACCGCAATATAAACAATGCCATTTGGATCCGAGTTATTGGTTTATGTAAGCACTTTAAGTGCTTAAGACACTACTTATTTTGCATACTGATTAAATATTCTGAAATGGCAAACGTGACGACTTCACGCTCAACATCAGATAATAACTAGCTATCAGAAGGTTTTTAATCGTTGTTGTTGTACCAACCCTCGGGTGATTGGCATGTTATAAAAAAAAACGTGGAATTTGAAACATTTGTATAAAACGCCAATTACATTTCAAGAAAAATTGTAATTTGTTTGTACCACAATTCAATATTTTGAAAAGTTACTTACGTGTAAATTTACTCACAGATCATAAAATAAGGCCTACAAAACTTCAGGGTAACGAAATACCATGAAATCCGACACGAGACGAAAATCCAACGTGAAAACGAGTTTATATAAAAAAACATAATGTCGCTTCTGTTACTACACATTCATTCGTTAACAAAATTAAACGTATAAACGTATGACTGACAGGTCAGGTCAATAAGAGGGTAAGTTAAGTAAAACATTCATTTTGTTGGAACAAACAAAAGCCAGCGTTCGAAGCGTTCCACATGTTGCTCAGAAAAAAAAAATTCTGCATTCGCTATTACTTCACCATTTACACATATTTGCATTTAGAAATGGTATTTGTCAGTTAGTCTGCCGCCCCGGCTACAAAATAAAAAGGAATTCTTATTAGCAGCAGGCATCAGTAAAAGTAATGGCGCCTCAGCAGTAGTTGTGCCCTTTGCAACTGACATTTTTTTTTTCACGTAAAATAATATGGTATAGTAAGAAAGAGAAATAGTGTTGCTTTCATAATAGTCGAAAATGCCCCGACACAAATTGCTATCTACAAATATTAATAGCCGGATCAAAACCTGTCAACAGTAGTAGCCAGATTAAAACTGGTTAAATCCTTTTGTTCCGGTTCTGCCTTCAACCCAGACGCCAAATCCCAACTTGACATTTTCTGACCAGCAGCTTAAGTAAATAAAGGAACGGTCGTCAGTGGTTTTCGCTGCTGTCAGTAAAAGTAGGAATGTTGCCTAAGACGTCTAAAGGTTTCTCAGTTTTTGTAATTCTAAACTGACTTACAAAGTTTGAAAAACTTAAATACACCTGTTCGACGTTAATATATGTACCACGCCTTCTTTAACTGAACACACAATTAAAACTATTATTGCATATTTGTCAGCCAATGCTAGCCACTAACGCAGGAAAAAAACTACTATTTTATTTTCAAACTTCGACCGAGAACATTACCACAGGCTTTTGTTTCTCGAAGTAAGTTGTAGGGTGCTGTGCCACAAACATAAGAAACCAACAACTTGTTGATGCTATAATTGATGTTTGCCGGAGTGTGGTTATTACATTGTGGGTTCGGAAACGTTCTGTGGATAATTACTGACTATACCACTACGTCAGACACTATTCATTCAACGGGATGCAGGTCCCCATTTACAATTCCGAGCGAACATTCACCTACAGCACTCAAGCTTCGACAAGAAATTCTCACAGACAAAATAAAAATGACTCTACTGTAAAACAAATGTAATTTAATCATCAACGGCAAACTTTGTTCGAAAAACTTACTAGTTGAAACTACAACAATTAATTTTTTTCCCCAAAGATTGCTATGTATACGGCTACAATAACACGTGTTATTTAAGCAACAAGATAATGTATCTTGTTAACTGATCAAAATACGAAACGCTACACAACGGATTTTGTTGGCCCAACAAAATATGCAGGTCAGTTTAAAAAAATATCGTTTACTCCCGACAGCAAAATAATTGGTTGAAGCAAATGTAGCGATTTGCTTGAAAGCAAATATATGTTGTTGGTCCAGCCAATTCTTTATGTTCGTGCACCTCTGAACTTGTATTCACGATTTGAAAATTTCTGTGCAATTTCTGTGACGATTAGCATAATTTGTATACGTATTTAAAGGTGTTACAAGGTACACGCAATTCCAATGAAGTAAGTTAAGACAGAAAAAAAGTAAAAGACAGAACACATACATATGTGGGTAAATATCATACATGCTGCGAAGCACATATCTATAAAAGTAATTTTACACGGTACTGTATTCCGTAGTTGTTTGTATGAAAAATGACCGAAGGTAAAGATACGGTTGGTATAACATAGTGGTTACATAGTGTAGCAGAATACATCACTAGTTTGCTAACATAAACTGACCTATTTTCTGCCCCAAGTTTCTTGCAGCTTTCGTCGATGACCAATCCATATAACTGTTAAAGAGAGCTGAGCGCTGCACGTGACACTTACCTGAAACATAACAAAGAAGCCAACAATCATATCGGTATCATGACAAAGTTAAATTATAGAGGCAGCAATACTGTTGGGATAAGTGAAGACAATCGTACCGCCACAACAAAATATATTTTACAAATAATGTTCATTTGTCTGGTAGCAACACTGCAAGAGCCAATCAATAAGAAGAACAGTTTTGCAGTGCTAAGGAAACGCTACACTGTAAACTTGTTATCAGTGAATAATTAACCACTTCGGTGAAATTCTATTCGTTTCGGTCAAAAGTTATCAACTGAAGTTAGTAAAACCGTGTTGACTGTTTCAGTAATTTATTGCTACTGATTTAAAAGTGATATTCACTTATTCTCAGTGAGTTATACATGCCTATTAAGTACTTTTTTTTGTGTATTCTGAGGTTCAACAGTCAAAAACATAGTCTTTATTGGAATTTCAGTTACTAACATTCCAATGATGTAACAACTGATCCGAATTTACAGTGCGAAGCGTTCCTTTAAGCTTTGAAAGGGCACAACTTCAAATCTCCAAATATTTGTACTTTTTTTCTGAATAATAATTTCTTCATCAGTAAATGAATGATGCCGTACATGAATATTTACAAACCACGTCAATGACGTCAACATTTGCAGTGTAGTAGGAATCATGTATGCCAGCCACCCTACGAACCAAATTGTGCAACAGGCCTTATCAAATTTGTACAGGGTTAAGTATATAGCAACATGTATAATGTAATATCGGTTTAGGTACGCCGCCAAATATTAACGCATAGTATGGACGTGAGTGATAACGTATGACTTTCCGTCACAAACAGCCAAGATTAAAAACGTGAAAACAAAATATGTAAATTTACGGACGGTAAACTGTTAAAAATACTTCCTTCATTACAGCAATGCTTTTTGTATTTGAAAACTTAATTCCCAAGAAAGATTTTATGACAAAAGAGATAGTAAAATTTACAAAGAGAAAGTAGTAAAATTTACAAGAAATTGCTCTGAAATATGCCATTGCACATATTCACACACACTACACACACATACAGTATATGTAAGTATTACGGCAATTGTTTATAAGTAACTAACTCTTTAAAAACCAAATTTCCAAAACAAAAATTATATAAACCCTTTTTTAAAATGTAACTCTACTCCGCGATGTAATTTTTTCCCCTTAACGAAAACGCTATTAATCAACATAAATTTCACTCGTTCTCAATACATTAAAACTATTGTAAAAACTTTGAAACGTTGTTTTTTATAGTGCACTGGGGGCGCGGTTAGCCCGGTGGCTAGAGCGCTCGCCTCCCAGCAAAGCGATCTGGTTTCCAATACCCAACGACGTCGGTCCCTCCAAATATTTGCGTGTGGCAATCGTGCCGGACGATCCCGATGGTAGGCGGGTTTTCTCTGGTATCTTCCGTTTCCCTATGCCTTCTCATTCTGTTGGCTCTACATGTCATACTTTAGGGTATGCTGATGCCTACAAGCGCCTAGTAGCAAGTCTACACTTCTCGAGGTAAGATACCCTGGCCCTTGGATAGCTCCATGTACAATATTTGTTTGTCTAAATAGTGCACCACAGAAAACATTTTTGGTTGTCAAAGTAAAACTTTTTTTGTTGTATTTAAGTTCTAAATAGTTTGTTCTTTAATTTAAAAAAAAAAAAAAAAAAAACATTGACATTAGACTTTTATATTTTTCGAAACGTATTAAGTTTCTCGTATCCTAGTTGCAGGCGCTCGATAGCTGTCGAGGAGGTCACATATAGAGTAAACATCTGGAGAGGCACAAGTTGAGAGGGTGAATACGGTATAGAGGCGAACATAGCTTAAAAAGGAATAGAGAAGAATGGACGAGCCAAGCCAAAATTGCAGACTTCAAAAATGAAACGAGCACTTTTTGAAGAACTGTTAATTTGTTTCATACTAACCGTTGTCAATCTTTCAGACAATTGTTTATGTAAATATTGCAACACGATGACTACGCACAATGCATACATCTCACCGGGGTATAACGCCTACATATGTGGCCATAGGAAATCTATATAGGTAAATATGAATATCTGTCTGTTTGCAACGAATGTGTTCCTGTACCATCCATCCGACTGCGACGAAACTTTGATGAGCTGTGCGTGCACTCACGAAGGATTCTGACAAAAAAATCTGCATGAAGGATGTGACAAAACATAATACGAGAGAGGGCAGAACGGAGTTTCGAAAATGAGTGAATATTTATAAAACGGTCATAAATTACCCTGAACATAAGTTGTCACCATTTAAAACTGTCAAATACTTTTTTTTTGTTTTAGAAGTTTATTTTAAGAAAATAAAACAAGTATTTATTACTTTTAAGAAAATTGTAGCGTCAAAAATTTTTTATCAAAAAATATTTTTTTTCTATTAATTTTTTTAAAATTTTATTCTGAAAATATTCGATACATCTAAATAAAATTTTTGTCGTATTTCTCTTCAGTGTAGCTGGAAAATGACATTCAAAATTAATGAGGATGATTTTAGAAAACCTGAAACCTTAGTTTTATCCTTTATACTTCACACAAAGAGTCGCAGCAAAGGACAAGAAATATGAATTACAAACTCAGATTTCTCTAAATAACGAAACCTGAATTTAGCTATACTTACAGCGCACTCACACCTCACACAGTTCTAATTAAATAGTATTAAGTTACAAATTACTAAATAACTAATTGCAATACTGCCGATTGGGGCTCAACCGACCAGACCACACGGTAAAATGAAGAGATTTCGTGTTCGGAAAACAATAATAATAAAAACGGAAACATTCGGTAATAAATAAAACACCTGACAGTGGGAGAAGATCAAAGAGAAAAATGAATTGGCACAATCAAACCTTATATATGAATGTATACGACGAAACAAGCGTGTAAAAGTGAACGAACATGATATTTGTTTGCCTGGAAGGTTTAAATCACTAAAGAGGGCGAATAATTAAATACACATTTTGTAACCAAAAGACTGCCGATTTCTGACGTATTCCTTAAATCATGCGTCCAACAAAATTTTGTTGAAACAAATACATAGGCCTACTTGTTTCACCATATACGCGCGTGTGTGTGTATGTATATATATGCATATACATACACATATACATATATATATACATACACATATACATACATATATATATAAATACACATATACATACATATATATACATACACATATTCATACACATATACATAAATATCTATACAAACACATATACATATATACATACACATATTCATACACATATTCATACACATATACATAAATATCTATACATACACATAAATACCAATGCATACACACACATCACACACACATATATATATATATATATATATATATATATATATATATATATATATATATATATATATAACTGTAATACCTGTACACGGTCAAGTGTGTTTTTCTTTCCGCCACTTGTCAATGAAAATATAACCACGTGATTCCAAAAACGGGCTTTTATGTATACGATTGCTATCTAACGTCAATATTCGTGTTCGAAA
>PNEQ01010824.1:0-31614 GCA_003012365.1 Medauroidea extradentata
TCGCCACAGCAGAATATTTATAATTATGTACAGGAAATTTTGATAGTACTAGTTTACTTTCCTCGTTCATATAGTTTATAACGAGAATGCGTGATGGTCAAGGAATTCAATAAATCATGTTTCAAATACAATAAGTAAATAATAACAAAGGGGCACACGAATGTAGTTTTTCCACGGAGCTACGCAGTGTCACCAATATTTACCAGCTAAAAATGTTTGTTTCGCCTCAGATTTACTGCTGTTAGGTTGGGAGCATTTTGTTAGGCGATGCGCTCTTGTTTACAAAATTTAAGGATTCGACTTTAGTACAGGAGTTGCGTCTCTCTCCCTTGTGTACTCTGTGGTCATGGCGTCTTCTACAGGTGCTGTGTTGTCTCGCCACGCCACTAGAGCTGCTATCTGTGCTTTTTCTTCGGAACTATGCCCACCTCAGGCATCTTCCCCCAACTGGCATCTCCCCCCGAGTTACTTATTACATTCCACAACATACGGTACCGGTCATACCTGTTGTACTTTGTCTTTAAATTCAATTAACTTTTAGAGCGACGCTTAGCTACCATGATATTTCCTTCCAACTGGTGTGGTTTAGGTTCAATCCAGTTATTTCTTAGAAATATTGACGAAGAAAAAATATATATAAATAACGAACTTAAACTACTGGGATTTGCTTCTCTGTTTATATCCCCGTAACACACATCCCCTAAAAAATGCATTGTAATTCAGATCAAAGGCTATGTCCAGTCTCTCCTAGCCTCGCCAACGCACTCGTGTCTTCCTCGCCCATCTCACCCACACACGTCCTTCCTCTCGCACCATCCCTGCACGACTGTTACCGCATGACTTGTTACTGCACGACTCTTAGCGCACGAGTGCTCCTGCACGACTGTCTTAGTTCATCCTCCAATCATGCCCAACGACTTACTAAAGACATGGTAGCTAAATTACTCCTTGGCGGAGTGATTGATCAGAATCCCGTAATTTACTAACAAAACGCCAAAATTACACTTAAATATATAACGAAGGTTTTCAAAAATTGAATTTATAGTTTTTTAATGAAATTAATAAACAATATTGACACAAACACAATAATTGGGGACAAAAGGTGCACAACAGCGGGACTATTTTCGCGGCGTAATACCCTAAGCAACACCCTGAAAAGGCTGACCAGCGTGCGTCATCAACCTACGTCATGAAGAAATTCCATGAAGCAGGCGATGGACCACAACGTCGGTGCCAGAAATCTTACAGCCTGGAGAAGCTTTCAACACAAGAAGTTACTCACTTCACCAGGAAAAATTTAATAAGATAATAAAATTCCCAAAACTCAAAAATTAGGAAAAACAGAAAAAATACATCAACAAAATAATTACAATTTTACTGTGGTCAATTTGAAACCAAACAGGCCAGGGAAATAACCAGATGACTCTACTTTAAAATTCCCAACTGTATTTTATTTTTAAATTTGGAAGTATGAATTTTAATTCACCATGTACCCAATTACTAGATTATTGAATCCTGTTGTATAATCCCGAACATCCGACGAACTAATACTGAATACGGCATACAGTCTGTTATTAAAGACTTGAATTTAATTAATAAAAAATATTTTAATAGATTTAAATAAGACGGAGAAGTCGCTGCACACTTTACAAAAGGTATTAAAATAAATGTAATTGAAACCTAATTCATCGTTGAATGTGCTCGGGAGTCGAAGTCTCCATACCGCGTATGCAATCTAAATTACCTATTAAATTTAAGAGACTGCAATTTACATCTAAGTCTAATTTACTATGACAGTTAAGAGTCAGAAAAAATATACCGGGATAGACTCGAGTTATGAACTCTTCTGACTTTGGTTGTAGCCTACAACATCGTTATTCACTGTTTTTTTTTTTTTTTGTTTGGTATGTCAGTTGATTTTAGGGACGTACATAAAGCCGTAAAGTGCAAAATTTTACGATTACTAGTCGTTACGCAAAAACTACGGAAGATGAAAAAATTTCATAAGAGCAAAACTTAGTCAATTTATGTCTAAAATAAGATAGGAGTATCTGGTACAAATATAGAAATATAGATATAACGATGAAAATTGCTGTAAACCGTGCCCTTAAGCAAACTTTGGCGTTCGACAACGTCGTAATTGCCGACTTTTGGTATATTTGATGCACCGTCATCTCGTACAGCAACTGTGGACTTCATAGTTGGCATTACCTGATGTCAGCTACGCACTTGTGCGTAAAGACTTTACAGAGGTTCAGTGGAAAACCTGTTATAAAATACGGATTAGTAGTCGAGCATAATGGTGTCCAAACAAAACAAATTTAATAAATTTTTTGTACCCTAAAGTCAAGTTCCAAGTTCTTATTAAAATTACGATAATGATTAATTTGGACGCCAAAATGGCTAAACCATAAATTTTTAGAAACGGTTTTGGCTGGTAAGCTTTCTACGCAAACGTTAATCTTTATAAATTCGTCATAAAAGTACAGGGTCACTGCTTAAAAGTCGCCGACGGAAATACTGCACGCCAATTTTACGCAACATAGTCTACAGAATCAGCTCCTAAAATCGGAAACGTGTGTTGGAAAATACGTTAAGTAGCCGGTGGCTTGAACCCAGCCCAGACACTAGCATCTATCGCTGGTGATGTCAAAGAAAACAGCTTTATTATTTTTTTTTATTCTTTCCTGTTCCGTGTTCATTTATTTTCTGAAGGGCGTGGGGTCCTATGAAATATTTTCGCGTATACTGTCGTTTGTCAAGGAGCCAGTGAACTAGGAGGCTGTAGCCAGGTTATAATTGGAACTAATAAATTTTAAAACCTGCCCTGCAGTGACGTCAGTGTATCATAAAAACCTGTACAGAATATTGAGTCCCAACTCGCATTCTGTACTGAATCTCCCTGCGTGCAACATCGTCGCCAGTGAATTTCTTTCCTTTGCAGAGCATTGAGAAGGATACAGTGTCTGAAAGGATTGCAGTGCTGACAAATGCAGTCTCTAAAACAAACTATATAACTATCAGTAATTACGCTGAATGCTCCAATTTATTTTGGTACAGTACTACTTCTCCACACAGCATGTTAGCTTACTGCAAGCCTTGCATTTTACTTGTATGCTGGCGTAAGTATTTTTTAGCTTGCAGGCTTTCTATGCAAATGTATATAAGAAAAATGCTTGCAGTTAAATTTCTTGCAAGCTTGTGCTAAGCTTGATGGCTTAGAAGTTAACCTTAAATGAAGTTTAGTATGTAAGCTTGCAACCATTTAAAAAAGTGTCAACTAGGTAACTTGCAGCAGGCTTGCAGCAAGCTTTCAGGCCTGTCGTGACACACTTGTTGCAAAGTTGCTGGTTTGCCTGGATAAGCTTGCAGCAAGCTTGTAGTAAGCTTTTTCTGCTGTCTGGGATGTAAACTAACGCCAGCTTACATTTCACTTGATTTTGGCTTGCCATAGCAAGCTTACTCACGAGAGTAGCTGCAAGCATGAATCAAGCTTGCAGCAAATTTACATTTCACGTTAATTTAACTTGCCATAGCAAGCTTGCTTAGAAGTCTTGCTGCAAGCCTGAACCAAGCTTGCGACTATTTGACTTTAATTACACTTGCATAGCAATTATGGTCATGTGATAAGCTGCAAGCATCCTGTCCCTTACATTAAGCTGATATCGCATTGAAATTTTACTTAGCAATCTTAATTCATGAAATATTATCTAAGTGCCCATCAATAATGATCGAACTTGATTTAAACTTAACTTTGTAAATGAACAAGCACTTTAAAAAGTAACATTGTTTCATATGCTAGCTAAAACAACTATTACGATATTACGAATAACTGCAAGTAAACTGATATCCTTACTGTTGTTAGTAAATTCACAAACATCAGCATTTCCATAACAAAGTTCGTTCTCTTACAACCGAATCGCATTACTATACCTCTTAATTATTTGCAATAGTCCAGTGGTGTCCGACCGCTTAGCTCAGTGGTTAGCGCTCCTGACTGCTGAGTCAAAGGTCCCGGGTTCGATTCCCGGCCGGGGAGGTGACATTTACAGTCACTTCGTCGGGTACAAGACTGAGTGTTTGTGTTCGTCTTGTCTGTGTGCCACAAGTTAACATACAATTACGACAAATACACAAAAACAAAATGACTGGGGATTACATGAATTTAAAAGGAGGGGGGTTTTGGTGCAGTTGGCGAGGCGATGGCATTATACCAAATATTTACAATTAAAAAAAGTTGTTAGCACACCTGCTTTGAAACCAAAGAGTCCGTGGTTCGAATCTTGGCACAGGAGCCGAAATTTAATGTTTAGTAATTAACATCACAACTCGATGAACAAGCAATATTTAATATGTAAAATTGTATGATAGTGAAAATATTGCAGAAAATAAATTTTTTATTTATTCTGCAGGCTTAAAAATTAGGCTTGTAGCAGTCTTGCAAATCAAGCTTACAGCAAGCTTGTAAATCTTGTTTGCAGCAAGCTTACAAATCCAGCTTCAAGCTTGCAGCAAGTTAGAGATGTGTAAACCAGGCAACTTGCAGCAGGCTTGTAATAAGTTTATTGGCTTGCCATTTCATGCTTGTTGCAAGGTTACTGGCTTGCATGGGTAAGTTTGATACAAGCTTGTAGCAAGTTATTTCTGCTGTCTGGGTCGTAGTCAGTGATACGATGTTTCTATCAGCATTTGGAGTTCTATCCTGCAAATCACAGACGTGTGTTGTAGCTTAAAAATGTTCACTGAAATTATATGTCACGGAATACAGCTTGAAGTGTAAAAACCCATTGCAAAATAGTATGTTATTTTTAAAAATGCTGAAACTAGCGAGAAATTCCCAAATTCAGAAATTGTTTCAATTCAAAATTTTTTTCGAATTGGGTTTACTTTTGCTTCTTCAAGTCGTAGCCAGTGACACACAGTTTCTATGTGAATTAGGCTATACCATTTCATTAAGTTTATTGGTTATCTTGGTGGTCATGAAGTAAAAACATGCAAATTTTTACTTTGAAATGGCATTTTGGGAAAACGGGCTGAACTATTTTTTTTTATTAGAAGAAAATGTACTCCCAGGTTACCTATACAAAACTAACATTATTTCATATAAAGATAAAAACTTATAATTTTTCCCCACATGAACACACTTAATTGTAATATTTGTAAATTGATAATCACGATCTGCTCAGGAAACAGAGTTTATTAAACTGTTTTTTTGTTTTAATGTCGGTATACTTAAAAAAAACCAAGAAAGATGTATTGAGAAGAAACTATATTTTCTAGCTAGTCGCAGTTAAATTAAAGTAAAAATACGGCAACCGCTATTTAGGGCGTGAGGATTCACGGGTAGGAAACAGACACTAATTAATTCTCTGCCACAAATATGGGTACTAGGAAACATTCACATTTCACATCAACCGGGACTCCAGGAACATGGCAGGTCATTTATAATGCATGAGCTCGTGCTGTTATAAGTTCCACTGCTGAGAGTTTAATGTCCGCTTTCGTGAAGTGGGAGGACGAGCTGACATTCAACACAAATTAAGTGGATCAAGCCGCATGAGGTAAACACTTATTAGATGAACTACTTCGTGTAAGGCGTACACTGGAGCCTTGTTATGATAACGTTTTACTGCATAATTCCGATCGAAGAGCAACGATTAAACATTAAATGTTATAAAGAACGATTCTAATTGCCTCTCAAATATTATCAATGATTACAGACGATGGTTTATCTTGGGAAAACCTGACAGTTTGCTGGATTTCAACGTACGTTCAGCGTACCAGAAGATGACTGGTTTTCGCTTGTACGTGAAACTGTTGCCCTATTTGGTTGAGCCTGTAAGAATCCCGCTATTGTAATATTTTATACCTGTTATTGGTCTGCAGACAGCTACGTTGTGCCGGGCGTACATCACCCAATCATATAAGTGCTGCAGTTGGGTTTTCAAGGGCATGTTGGCACAAAACATTTTCGCGACATACCTAGAGATCTGAAAAATTCGCGTTTTCTTTTATGCGCAAGCTAGAGTTCCAGCAACTATAGGTCTGTATCACGTTCATAATTGGCCGTTGACGTACTCGTCACTTCCTGGCAGCAGCTGAGCCAATAATAAAACTGTAGCTGAATACAGGCGCATTTCACTGTCAGCGAGCAGCTAATGAACAGTTGCTGTCTGCACGACCTCACATATATTCTTGGAGGCTAGCCTACAGGTCAATGAACCCGCGAATTTTTCAGGTCTCTGGATATACCATAATTAGATATGATGGTATATCGCGAAAATGTTTTGTGTCAAGATAGCCTTGAAAACACTGACACAACGTAGCTGTCTATAGACCAATAACGTGCATCAAATATTAAAATAGCGGTACTCTTATTGGCTAGGTCAAATAGGGCAGTAGCTCCACGTACAAGGAAAAGCCAGTAATCTTTTGATAAGCTGAACGTACGTTGAAACCTAGCAAATAGTCAAGTTTTCCTGCGATAAACCATCATCTCTAACCATAATCTCTAATGATGGTATATCGCGAAAATTTGTCGTACCATCGTACCCTTGACATCACTATAGTTTCTTGTGACAAAACGTAGTTGTCTGCAGACCACTAACAGGCATCATATGTTACTATAGCGGTATTCTTATTGGCCCAGTCAAATAGGGCAACAGCTCCACGTACAAGAGAAAGCCAGAAATAATCTAATAAGCTGAATGTATATTGAAATCCAGCAAACAGTTAAGTTTTCCTGCGATAAACCATCAATTCTATTAATAATACGATCTTTATACGATTCCTGCAATGTGCAAGTATTATAAATTGCACATTATTTTATAAAAACGCCATTGCGAGTGACTGTTGCTGTTGAAAAAACACAATAAATCAAAAAAGCAAAAAAGTGACAATTTTAGCCATTGTTAACAAACTTACAACGTGTTTAAAATCCTGGAAAGGTACTCCGTCGTAGCCAGATAAATAACACTTGAACAACATATTTAGCCGTTTGAAAGAAAGGGACACAAAATTGACTATGACAACTTTGAAAACAAAATGGCAATACATTGTAAACTTGTGCGAAAGAATATTTGTCAGGTTTTACAGCAAACATGTTATTATTTTACATAAAACCGTTGTAAAAATCATTTCTTGAGCAGCTTTCGTAAACAAGCTTGAACAAGTGGCACGCGGTACATAGTATTTTGTTGCATGCTCATAACACGCACTGTCGGTGCTGCAAAGTGAGCAAAATTTGTTGTCGTAGATCCGGGGGAAGGATAATTTAACTCTGCAACTTCTAGGGAGGGAGTTACACGTTGCTGAGGTTAGCTGCAGAACTACGTTCTAGTGGCTAATGTTTTGTACCAGGAAACAGAAACACACAGTCAGCACAGTGGGTAATCACACTTGCGAGCTAGAAAGGCAGTTAAATGAATGGCGGTGGCCTAGCACTTTCGGGCGAGGGGATATGCGTGTTATAAGAGTAGTATTGGCAAATACAGCAATAATGAGTATGGTTTTTTTTATTTCATAATTTTGAAGATGGTGGTAACATTCTTGAGGAGGTAACTAAGTGGCTGAGGGTTAAAACATAATGGCTAGAAATTCAAATGTTATCACATTCACGATGTTTTGGTGGTGTTTACCTTTATTTATAAAAATAGCGTGAATATACCTTTGGCATAAAATTAACGGTATTTATGAAACATTAAAAAAATATTTTTATAGTAAAGTTATCAAAGATCAAAATGTTTTACTTATCAAATTTTGTTATACAGGTTGAGTCAGGACAGCAGTGTGTGCTAATTATGCAAGATAAAATTTTATGAAAACGTAATTGTAAAATGCGTTTTCAGTTTGTCCGTAAAGTGGATTATAGTGGGAGTGTGGCAAACCTGAAAATCCAGCGTAAATTTATATATACATATAATAGAATACCACTTAATATTAAACCACGGCCCTCTGAATAGTGTCAAAAGAGTGAAAGGCTGAGAAGTCACTTTTATTTTATTTGAGAAATGCATTTCAGAATGGATTTTCAAGTAGAATTACTCAGTGGTGGCTCGTAGATTGTGGCCAGGGAGAGCACAAGTTTGCAGATAAATGTACACGGTTGTGACTATTTGACTCTGCAGCCACTAGCACACTGGTATGTAGGTGCCACTTGTTATTGACTGGTCACAACACAGTAAGTAACTAATATATATTTCATGGTCATTGGTATACGGCGGCGCGTGCGCAGAAGTGTACAGTTCTCTATACCTGTGCCCTCCCTGTCAACAACCCTCGAACCGCCACTGGAATTACTGCTACCATATTATACCTACATAGTGCCGATGAGTAGCTGTTAGTATAGCTGTTATTTATAGTCACCAAAACAGTTACACCCATACCAAGTGTTTTGGTCACTAATTATTAGAGCCGTGATTTTATGGCGAAAATATTTTTGCAACATTTTGTTCCAATGCGTTACGTGTACATCTGCAGCACTGCTACATCGTCTGTGATTGGATGATTTTACCCTCACTTGCCTTGGAAAATTACAGACGTACGGGGTCACAACAATCTTACTCTGATTGGTGCAGTCAAATGAGACACGCTGCCAGTTATCATGAAGCAGAGCTGCAGATGTGCACGTGAGACACTGAAACAAAGTGCAGCAATAACATTTTCGCGACAAAATCGTGACCCTACTAATTATTGTCGGAGACTACTAAGCGGTCATTTAGGGAGATCTCCAAGCCACCACTGGGTGATGATGAACTGCGTGGTTAATTTACGGGCAGATACCGGACAAACTCGCAAGTTGTCTGACCTTCAGGCAAGCCTTCAAGAATATCTGTGCACTCAAGCAGTCAGCAACTGCTTACGAGCTGCTTGACGATACAGTCATACTACATTATAAGTAGAGACAAGAAGTTTCGCGAAAAAATTTTTGCAGCACTTTGTTTCAGTGCCTGCATCTCTGCTTGGCGGTCAGTTGATTGGATGCCGTGACACCCAGCGTCTGGAGGTTAAACCCGCAAATCATAGACGTGATGTACGGCAGTTATCCGTGTACTGATTGGCACAGTCAAATGATTAATGATTCTGCACGGAACTATCTGCCAATAACCACGAAGTATAGCTGCAGGTTCGCACACACAGCACTGAAACAAAAATGGGCAAAAATATTTTCGTCAAAAATTCCTATCCCTAATGGATGACTTGAAAAGAGGCGGAGCTTCAGTCAGGTGTGGGATACAATTCCTGTCTCCATGGATACCGCAGCCGAACATAACCTTCGTTTAGCTGTTTGGCTTCACATGTCCCGGATGAGACGTACGTCAAGAAAATTTATTATTTGTTTGGAGTTAGCCGCTTTTTCAGCTAAACATTAATCTTATGCATTAGCGTATCTTAACCATGAAATCGGAACTAATATTTTTTACCCTTACATGCAAATCTATGAATGCGCAACATTTTTGCTTTCTGCAATTACCAACTAACAAATCAGCATGTTTGTAAACAAGCTTTGTTTCCCACAGTACTTTTGCCCTGCGGTGTGACGTCAGGGGGCGTGTACTTCAAGTCGTCCATTATAAAAGATCTGAAAATACTGCGTTTTGATTTTGGCGGGAGTAAATTATACGAAGCAAGTAAACGCAGCCACAGTAATATGGTGTCACTGTGACAGCGGGCAGCTAATAAGCAGATGTTATATGCTTCGGTACACACATATTCTTGGAGGCTAACGTATAGGTCAGCGAAACCGTGAATTACTCCGGTCTCTACGCATTATGTCTGCATTTAATTGATTCTTTGGCATTGTCTCAGCTCCCTCCAGGAATCGTCAGATAAGTCTAGAGCCAACTACAGAAGTGACCAATAATTTACAGTGGTTTAAATTACAGTATTTGTGCACAAACTAAAAAAAAATTCTTGTCTCTTATCATAGCTAACGCAACGCTATTCAGAAGACTTGCGAGGGTACGCATCATTACCACTGAGTACAAGCTGTAGTAACTTACGTGGCCAAGGTCGTCTGAAGTAAAATGCCTACATGATCAGTTTAATAGCACTTTGAACGCCTGCATAGTTACCCCACATTTTGGTCAAAAGATTTTTGGTCCAACTAGTTTCAATGCCTTACACCCAATTCTACAGCTTTGCTTCACGGTTATTGGCAACGTGTCTTTGTTCATATGCGTCTCTCATTTGACAAGGTTACTACGATAACACTCGTCTGTGATTTACAGGAAGAACCCCGAAACTCGTGAGTGTTAAAAACATCAAATCCGTAGCTGACCATGAAATAGAGCCGCAGGTGTGCATGCAAGGCATTGAATCAAAGGGGTGCAAAAATATTTTCGCGGAAACTTCCAATCTCTACCTATTTGCAAAAGTGGCATAAATTTACAGTTCTTTGGATTCTACCTTGTTCACAAAAGAAAGGGCTTACTTTTTCATATCTCTAGGCGTTGAAACAAGCTGGTACAAAAATATCTTCCCCAAAACTTGAGGTGGGTATGATTTAATTGATTCGTCTGCACTAGGGCGGAAATTAAACATGAATCACAAAAAGCTACATCCGTAGCAGAACTCAAAAAGTTATTAAACCCACACTGTTTCAAGAGTTATCACATCGAAAACTGCAACATTCTCCAAAAAGTGTTTATGACAGGGCATGATCTAGCGGTGGGGCAACGAGCCTGGCTGCCAAAATGCGCAGACTACAGTGAATAATGTGTGACTTCTGTGACAAGAGAGTCAACCAGACAAGACATGCCACGCTGATAGTATCTCTGCCGCCAGGTTACCCAGAGAGGCAGAGATGAATCTTGACAAAATTCTCCGCACAAGGAGTTCATATCACCCTGGGTGGGCCAGCCGCGTTGTGTTTCCAATTATCCTCATCAAGGCCTCGCTCTTTAGTTTTACAGTGGTTTCGATTTTTTTTTTTTTTTTGCGCAGATTAATGCACATATCAAAAATTCATTCTGGCAGTTCTAACACTTATATATCATTGTTTGTATCTGAATTTTTCTGTTGCAATACACCTGACGGATTTTTAGATTTCTACCCCTGGAATATCACATATTTTGTTGTCAAAATAAGTTAAAATGAAGCAAACTAATTTTTTTGCCAGAAAACGGCTCATTAAAAAAAACGCTCTGGCAAAACTGTGTATTGTATGACTGTTCGCAGTCTCAAATTTTTTCCAAAGTATTTTATTAAAAATGTTTGAGTTATTTGCAATTATTTTTAATAAATGCAAGATCATGGCCTTAAGCCTGGACTACATCGGCTACAACTAGGGCTAGGAACATTTCGCGAGTTCAACGACCAACGTGCTAGAATTCATTATCCTGTGTATATCGAAGCCCTACCATTTGTCCATTACCTGCTACTCATTCAGACAGCAGACAATGAACTAATAGACGGGGCTTGAGTATGCATAGGACATTGGATGCTAGCATGCAGGTCATTGAACTCGCGAATTTTTCTTAGCCCTAGCTACAACACACAAACAGCACAGACGCACGGGAGTTGAACATTTGTTAATAGCAGCCACTACGCGGACGCGCAGCACACGCACAAGAAAATACCACACAATCGGCGTACAATAAGTTGACGATTTTTTTAACTTTTCAGTGCGCTGTGCTCCTCTGTGTGCAACCAATCAAGAAGCAGAACGGATGCCATGCTAGTGTATTTAAAGATTTATGAAGCTGTGTAAAAGTAATTACTTACTTTGATCGTTTACACGCGAAGTGTAACAACACATATTATGATTTTATTTAATTACGAAAGCTGAGAATAAAGCAATTTAACACAGTTAATAATCTCTCAAATAATTTCGGCCACTTATATGTTGTGCACGAATGTAGCATGGTACTCTATGCTGCTTGTGTGCGACTGTGCTATTGGCGTGCTGTGACCGTGTTATTACGAATGTAGCCTAAGCTTTACACTCCCAGGTCTGCTGCTGATGCAGAGAGATATGCAGTCTCTCATTCCCGTGTGACGCGGCATTCTGCTGCACTGTAAAAAAATAGATCGTAAATTTGCCACACGTGCGTATAGGAGCGCCAAGAGAGTAGACATGGTATCATTGTTTCCCATACATTCATGGTAGCACTCCTAAACTTTTTTTTTTATAAAACAATGAAATGTATACTTAAGTTACCAGACTTTTATTGTAACAACTGTAAAAGTTTACATATTTACAAGTCGGAATTATGGTAACTGCCCCATACTGCGTTTAGGTGAATTTCTCCCTAAACGTTTTAGGAAGTTTTTTACAGTGTACATCACATACTAAATTGTAATACAGATGTGCAACGAAGAGGCGGCTCATTTCATACAGGCGAACTTATTCACCGCTTATATACTGACATAGCCTGTTGATATCAGCTCCGTGTCTGCTTAGCTCCTAGATAGCAGGGTAGCGGACTTACGCTGATTGGCCGTAGGCGTTTCCGACGTATTGCTAGCCAGCGAAATCATTTTACTAACGTGTGTGGCTCAGTTTACCTTGCTATAATAGCCTATAAGCTATTTCACTTCTGTATTCCTTGATGGCGCGGTTCACCTCAGTTTTCACGTCTTTTTTTTTTTATATATATATATCTGTATCAAATATTTTTTTCTCATTTTATACATACATTGTGATTCAATCTTCATTTTAGGAAATTTGTGTATCTCTCATAGTTTTTGTGTAATGAGTCGTAAACGTCAAAATTTGCACTTTACGGTTTTAAGTACGCCACTAAAATCAACTGACATACCAAACCGAAAAAATTCACAGTGCATAACAATGTTGTAGGCTATGTTTTGACATATATAAAACCAAAAAATAAAATATTTTTGTGTTTAATAAAAAATACTGAATTTTTAAATCAATTTTTAAAATTTCAACAATTTTTTTTTAAATACAAAAATTTTTATTTTTTCGCTTTTATATATGTCAAATCACAGTCTACAATATTGTTATGCACTATGAATTTTTTTCGGTTTTGTATGTCAGTTGGTTTTAGTGGCGTACTTAAAACCTTAAAGTGCAAATTTTGACGTTTACGACTCATTACTCAAAAACTATGAGAGATACACAAATTTCCTACGAGGAATATTTAATCACAATTTATGTCTGAAATAAGAATAAAATATATTGTACAAATATTAAATAAAATAAAGACGTTGAAAACTGAGGTGAACCGTGACCTTAATATTCTGTGGCTGCGCCCACCATCTCGTTACCAACTTGAACAAATTAAACGGGTTGACAGTCCGCACTCTTGACGACCTTCTTGTAAATAACTATAATCTGAAACAAGATATTATTAATGCCGCGGACATTAACTTTGGACTACAGTGAAATCTAGACGTTGTGTTAATGACTTCCACTGCTATGTGTGTATCAAAAAGTGGCTGAGAGATGTAAATTGTTTGAAAAATATATTAAATGCTTAAATACGAACTTTGCACTGTTACAATAACCTAAAGTAAAGTAGCGTGAATATACAGTATACCAAAATTGCCTTTTTTGTAATACACAATTGTAACAACAATGAATTAAAGGCAATTATTACATAGGTCTAACTACGATCTTATATTAACGATTGCACATCTGTCTACAAGTAATATTTTCTTGTCTATTCAGTCTTTCATCAAAGTATTTAACATCAGTCAGCTGCCTCTTACGAGCCTAATCTTGTTTATACTAGCTCAAATATATCAATGTCTGAGCACGTGTGTTGAATTCAACGCATGTACCCTGTAAATATAGGCGGCGTCTGTCCTTGATTGAGTTAATCTGAAATGAATGGCTGTGTGGTGCTATAGCCGACCGGAAATGACCGCTTAACTTGTCGCGTGTTATAATCGACATCACAGAGAAGCTTTAAACTTGATGAGCATTTAACTCCCACTTACTATATAACTGAAAGTTATTGGCATTACGTGAGGCAATTATTATAAGTGGGCAGGCGGTTTTTGCCTTTCGAGCGTTCTCTTCATGAATCACGCGTTTTCGCTTTATTCAGCACTAACCAAGTCAGTCGCGTGGGAGGTACGCAGAGACGCTGATTTTCGGTGAAAATAATTTTGCAACAACTTGTTTCATTGCCTTATGGTCACACCTGCAACCCTGCTTCGCTGTTATTGGCAGTGTATCTTTGTGCATAGGAGTCATTCAATTGACTACCAATCAGAATACGGTTACTACTCCAGACGTCTGAATTCTATGGGTAGACTCCTGGGACAAGTTATTGTTAAAACAACAAATAACTAGAACTACAAGTTTGACGACCAAAGTTTTCCCCGCCATTTTGTGTCTTACGTAAACATCTGCAACTCTGGTTCATGGTTATTGGCAGTCAGCGGCGGATCCAGCTCTAGATCTTTGAGGGGGCTATGTCTTAAAACGTAGATACACCCACACCCCAAGCCAAAAAAAAGTGCCCGGGGGTTCCCACAGAAAAATTGTATTTGAGGGTGCAAAATAATGCTATTTAAGAAGTTTCCAAACTAAAAAATTTTATATCCCCTAGAAAATTTTAATATTTTAAAGGATAACTCGTTCATTAAAAGTGAAAACCTTTGTGCTGATATAAAATAAATTATGAAAATTTCATCTTTAAGCTTCTTCTTCAATATTGTTGCTAGAAATGATTGTGTTGTTAACAGGGCGTGGTACATAATACAACACTAAAAGCACTAATTTATGACTGTAGGGTTCTTGAAGCCAATATGCGAAAACTAATCAATAGCAATCTTAGACAATAGTTTTAACCAATGTTTTAAACAAAATTGTTTCCAGTGTTACGAACTCCTGAGGCACAATTTCTGACGCCGGAACCTCGTGCATTTAACTGCGGCGCAAGAGATCACGCGTAACGAATTAGTAATTTTGAATAAATATTTAGTCTTAAAGTTTGCAAATACCATTATCTAGGATTGCCATTGAGTATTGTATTCATACTGGCTTCGAAAAATGCGAAGAAATCAGTCAATGTTTTCAGCGTTTACCTATATACCACGCACTCTTAATGTTGTGTTGTCATTTTTTTAAGTTCTAGAAAAAGTATGATGTAATCTTTATTATTTTACTTGAAACTTATTTACACTCGGGAGGGGTCATGGCCGTTATGAACCCCTCCCCCAATTCCATTTTTCTGAATCCGACCCTGTTGGCAGCATGCCTTTGTTCAAAACTTTTTTTTTTTTTAATTGGACTGCTCCATTCAGAATAATGTTGCTGTCAGACCATAGATCTGTGAATTGCTAGTATAACCCAAAGCGAGAGTTAAAACTTCCAGTCACTGAAAATGAAACAGAGCTTCAGATGAACCATGAAGTCTTTGAAACCAAAAACCAAATGCTGCAAAAATCTTGTTGCCACGTACTCCGGGTTCTACAAATAACTGACTGTGAATCAGGGCTGTAGATGTGCACATAAGGCAACGAGACAAACGTACGAAAAATTACTGTCCCAAAATATCAGTGGCTCAAGATATATGTCACCTGAAGTTGTTAATCAGCAAACAATGATTTGTTTCTTGTTTGTACCGAAGGCTGTTCAACTATTAGATATTACTTCTAATAATATTTATATTACATTAAAAGTTATACAGAATATAACAATATCGTACGGGGAGGATGTGCTAAAGAAGGACGTGCATCACAATCCGAAAACAGACTTCTGACTGGACACATGTAGGCGCCTGCTGAATATTGAGGAATGACATGAAATAAGCTCATACGACGGAGCAGCGACAAAATGCAATAGCACCGTCCAACACATTTCCAGCAAGCGAAAAATCTGCTTCCAACCCCTCTTGGAATCAGACTCGGATTGCCTTGATAAGAGACGAACACACTAACTTCTACGCCTAACGCGATCCTTTCATAACGGGTCATTTTACGGAATGGAACGTCCAATGTAAGATGTTTATATTTTTTGTAACTTACCAAATACTCACAGAAATTACATAATTCAATGCGAATAAAGGCATAAGAAAATTAATTAAATGTTTAATAATGTTGTTATTGGAAATATTTTTTCTAAGTTTATGAAAATCAGTATTTTTTACAAATGAATTCAAATAAAACTATTTCAAAAAGTAGCTGATCGTTTGCAAGAGTTTAACGCGATATATCTTATCGTTGTACTGCCTTGGTAATTCACAGATGTAGATTCAACAGTTCCATGAGGGCATGACTCAGCCTAGTGACCTAAGTGATTACCTTTGGTGTCGGTACGAGTTACTCACTTCTTTTAGTTTATCCCTCTTTAGCAAGGTAATCAAATACAATTAAGGTTAATTCTACTGCAGGTTAGAAAGAAAATACGTTTTCTTATGGGAGAGCTTGGCACAGGGAAAATTTCTGCCACTAGTTTCGCTTCAATTGCTAATTGACCAGAAAAATATGAAACCATAGTAAAATTAAATATAAATTAACTTTGAAAATATATAAGTAATTTAATTTAATTTTAAAGTAAAATTAAATCGATTTGGCGTTTTAGATTTTCAACTTAATGAAACTTAAAATTCAGGAAAGCTCTGTGATTGGTCAGTTTGGTGCACTAGCGATACCAGAGCTCAAGTGGCAGACATTTTCCCTGTGCCAAACTTATAACATTGATCTTTCTAACCTGTTGTAGAATTAACCTTAATACAATGTACTGAGTTGCGTATGCTTACAACTACTATTTCAGTGCTTACAACAAAGAATGTATTTACGTGAAGAATTTGAAAATTGGAAAACCGAAACGAAAGCACGAGATGGTAGTAAATCTTGAATTTCAGTAATGTATATGTCACTACCCGCCTGCATCCTCGGGAAACGATGTAAGTTGTTAGCTATTACACATTCTGAAGCTTCGGTATGGGAGATGCAAAGCAACGCTAGATACAGCACCGTCGCGCCTTGCAGATGGCCGGAATGGTGATAGAAATGTATTTTCTATTATTTTCATTTTAAATGGCTCGTGTGGATTTAATGCATCGTGTATTCTACGTGCATAAAACTTATATTGTTCACGACGAATTATTTTATACGAAATACGTAATAAATTGTTTAGTATATTCCATTTTTTTTTTCATTGAAGTGTGTATTAGAAATGACGCGAAATAAAGCCGCGTGGAGAGTGTGTATCAATAAATGATTTCGTTATGCCGAAAATACAATTAACAAGAATAAATTAAAATAGAGTCTATTCGGCAAACTACAAAACTGGTTAAAATTTGTGCGCAAGAAAACTGTCCGTTCAGAATGCTTATAGGTTATATAATACTTGAAGGTTAGTTCATGCTGTTGTTACGACATATATTTACATTATCGTTATTGCAAGTAGAGTATCGCTTTATATAGTTACATAAAAAAAGGATAGTGTGGGCTTGTAATTTTCACGTTACTAGATATTTACGAAACTTATTGCAAACGTAGATTCGAAAAAAAAATTTGTTAACATTTTTGTAGGAAAAAATCTACTTTTCAAAAATAAACAGAAAAAATGGAAAATTATTTTAAATAAAACTCGCATGCTATGTTTATATTTTAACACTTACAATTGCATAGACACGTCTACGACTATATCATTTCAACAATTTAGTATTCAGTTTATGGACGAGGTTAGGCCTAACCTCGTTGGTTCTAAATAAACCACCTATAATGAAAGCAACGTGTTTACTACAATACATACGGTAGTTGGAAAACAAAATACAAATAGTTAATACAGAATTTGTTTAGAGAATTCTGTTTATAATATGAATACAATTAGTTTGGCAGGAGTTGCGTTGTGTGAAAATGACAACACTCGTAACGATATTTTATGGTGTTACCTATCGACAGTGCTCTCAATCTCTCTCTCTCTCTCTATAATATATATATATATATATATATATATATATATATATATATATATCTTACATATAGAAACATATTTTTAATAAAACTCTCCTATTTTTACAACGGAGAACAGTAATTTTGCCACCTAATATTTATTTGCAGACTTTAAATTGCTTTCGCTACGCCCGTGTAAAATATAGCGTCTGCAAAGGTATCACCATTCCGAAGGTTCTGAAGTTCCCCACCAGATGTCAGCCACTTTGCTTTGCATCTCCCATAGAAGTCAAACAGGTTGTCGCTATTCGTACGCTGTACATCTGCAGCTCTGCGTCAAGGTTATTGGCAGCGCAACGTATCTTTCTGCAGAAGCATCGCTCATTTGATTGTGCCAAATTATAATAAAATTACTGTGGCATTACGTGTCTTTGTTGTGCGGGCAGAACCACAAAACGCTGAGAGCGGAATTCGTCAAATCAATAACCATGAAGTAGCGCTTCAGATGTGAACGTAAGGCATTGAAACAAGTCGATGCAAACTTCTGGGTAACGTTGAAGCCTAAATAAAGAAAATGCACAGAAATCCTGCCCCCGTTTGGCCGGAGCTGCTAGCGAGTGTGGGAGTAAAGAAGTGTTTGGTTCCCGCCTCGTTCATCATATTGAAACCGGTTGCCGCGTAATGCAAGAAACCTGGTCCCATTCGTCACAATAAATGTTGTTTGAACACACATTTCTACTGCCTTAAAGTTCCTCTTCTTTACCGTCTGTCTCAACAAAAAAAAAAAAAAAAACCTGTTAAATCTGCTTCCTTTGTAACTACCGTGAACTTCAATAAGACTGTTGCTGTGTGAGCTGTGTATTTGTCTTGACAGCCGAAGAAAATCAAAATCTTTGAATAATTGCCGTTGAAAAGAAGGGTTAAACAATACGAGAAAGAGTTACTTACTATAGCAAGCAGTCGTGGAGAACCCAGATACAAATTACCGTGGTAGAATAGCTTCAATGTTAATGCGCATTCGAGGTATCATAACTAAGACTGAACAAAAGAAAGTAATTTATTTAGAATTTTTACAACGTATTTTAACTGCTTAGACACCTGCTACAACCACAACAACATCAAGTTAAAAAAATTTGCAAATCTAAATTTATGACAGTACTTTCCACTAAATGCGACGATGACCCGTGTTTAAAACTTGCTGATTGATGCACAAATTATCAGTGTGTTAAGTTAGTGAAATAGTAATTGTAACTAATAATGTTGCCTGTCATTGCTTTAGAGTTTTATTACATTCATTTGCGAAGATAATCTACTGGCTCTGTTATATGGTAAACGTATGTACATACTGAACCAAATTAAACCACCGACAGGAAAGAACAAATGTTTCGATAATAATTCTTTAGTGATAAAAAACAACTCCTAAACGAATTGTTTTACTCTAATATAATAATTTACAAGAAGAAACTCAGTTACAATACTTTATAAAACCACTAGCTGAAAATCATGTGAGAAGACTTATTTTGTTTGTACTACTTAACAGCGAGCTCGTATTAGCTAAAGATTTTTAGACTTGATAATGTAATACTAAATAATATATATTTCAACATTACAAAATTCTCAAGACTGTACGCAAGCTGATACTTTTACCCGGACAAAAGTTTTACCACTCCCACTAAAATGGTTCCATCAGTCAACTTCTGATTGGAATAAGATCCAGTTATTTTGCGTGACAGCAAATAAAATACAGCGGAGTCCATAAATTCACGGGCTGACTAATCTGTGAACTATAATTCAAAGATTTCTGTGTGCTCTAGCCGTCAGCAACTGCTCATTGGCTGCACGCTGACATAGACATGTAACTTACCAGCGCACTGTGCAAGCAGAGAGTACATAACCATACAGAGGCGGAACAATCGCATGTGTGGTGGACTCGAGCTGCTAGAACCAGAAATATGGTGGTAATTGCCAGCATCTACCGCAGCAGTTTGAACGCACTTCATCTTGTTTGCCTGAAACACGACCAATTTAGTAAGTTAGAATTTTTTGGTTTGTGGACATACGCCACTGCTCATGTTTTGCTGATCAAACCTGTGTTGGATGACGAAGAACAAAAAACGACCATGAAAAAACTAAAATTTAACACACACAAAAATAGAAAAAAAAAGCAATCCCAGATGAATTTTGTCAGTTTTTTTTTTTCCTTTCTCAAAATTATTGTTATTTTAGACAATAAAGAATTCTAGAGATATAATTAAGTCGAATATCGACACAACACCCAGACACGAAAGGCAGACACAAATATAGAACCAGATTCCCAATATAAAAAATGATGGATATAGACAAAAAACAATTAACAGTGGACAACAAACACAAGACAATAGACAACATGACACAAATTAAAAACCAACGAAAAATGCTTGTGTTATGTTGTCTATTGTCTTGTGTTTATTTTCCACTGTTCATTGTTTTTTGTCTATTTCCATATTTTTTCATATTGGGAATCTGGTTCTATATTTGTGTCTGCCTTTTGTGTCTGGGTGTTGTGACGATATTTGACTGAATTCTATCTCTAGAATAATTTGTTGTCTAAAATAACAATTAATTTGAGAAAGAAAAAAACTGACAGAATTCCTCTGGGGTTGCTTTTTTTTTCTATTTTTGTGTGTTTCATTTTTTTTTGTTCGATTTTCGTTTTTGGTTATCCGACACAGGTTTGATCAGCAAAACATGAGCAATGGCGTATGTCCACAAACCAATAAATTCTAATTGTAAACTACTATTGCAACAAACATTGGTTTTAAAAATCTCAATTTTGTAAGGCCTGACTTTCTTTTGTCACGGTAAATTTTCCTGTTCTGATCCCAGGCCAAGCATTAATTTGCATAACGGGGCCAGTTATTAAGTTAAGTGTCGTCGCGCTTACTAACTACCGCCGTTTAGCAGAATGGCATAATTGGCAAGACGTTTTTATGAACTAAACTTGCATAAATTTCAATTTAAATGACAGCCTTTTGGTTAATTATTCCCGTGATACAGAATACGGTAGTTAACGATATATTTTCAATTAATATAGTGTAAACTACGTGGATAAAATACAATTTAACGACAGTACTTGCAAGGTATAAAATAGTAAAGTTTGCTTCTTGAGTTGGTCAGTTGGGCGAAAGTATTTTACACGTCCTATGCCTGTAAATGCGGGAGAGCTAAGGGCGATATGACAGTCACGTCACGCCTAACCCTAGCCTCTAGACGCAAGTCACTGAAATGATGTGCTGTCGTCTCCCGATAGCTCGTCTCTAATAGACACTCGGTGGTGACACCATCATTTCATAATTTAATATTAAGGCCACGACCTTTCATTTATTTCAGATAATTGCAAGTATCTAAATTATTTTTAAACCAAATGCTTTGAAAAAATATTTGAATGTTAACAGTAATACGATGCACAATTCGCATAGAGCTTTTTTTTTTAATAATTTATAGTTTGGCAGTTAAAAATTATTTTGTTTCATATTGACTTACTTTCGCAACAAAATTTGTGATATTTTAGAGGGCAAAATCTACAAATCTGTTTGGTGTATTGCAACAGAAAAATTCAGGTGCAAACAATGATATATAAGTGTTAAAACTGCCAGAATACATTTTTGATACGTGTATCAGGTTGTGTTTCAAAAAATGTTTCGAAATCACTGCGAAATGAAAGATCATGGCCTTAAGTGCAAAAATTTATTCTTCAAAAATAGTTCGTTCTTAAAGTTTCTGCACAAGATTATCATACTTAAAAAAGAACGCAAAATCAGACATTTTTGCTATAGGTAGGGACTAGAAAATTTCGCGAATTCAATGACCTGCAGGGTAGAATCCATTGTATTACGCATACTCAAGCCCCAACTATTAGTCCACTAGCTGCTACTCAGTGTAACAGCAGACATGAACGAATAGACGGGGCTTGAGAATGCATATTATAATGTATTCTAGCCTACAGGTAATTGAATTCGTGAAATTTTCCGGCCCCTAGCTATGGGCATACATAACAGACGTCACTCAAAGCAGGTTGAGCAGTTTTCTGAATAAGCCCTTCGTTGGCCGAAGCTCTGCACACAGCTTGGTGGCTTGAGCAGGTAGCCTCCTTAATGTTTCATCTTTATGCATTAATTAAATATGATTACTAACACACGCACGCCTACCAAAGTATGGAACTCTACTCCATAAATTCTCTCACTATAAAAGGATGTCACAACGTCACTAATGACAGCAATATCGAATGTCTGTAATTATTAACAAACACAAAAACCATGTTTCACAAGTAATACCAAAGAAGTTGATCTTTGAAAGAACTGACTGGATTTAGTTTCTTGAACATACTCTATTGCAAACGAATGACTGTCAAAGAAAACTAAACAAACAATAGAAAACCATAAATAAGCAGAGTATGATTTAGTCAGCAAGATACATACACAACATGAAATTCCAAAATGGAATCGGGTCCCTTGCTTTACTTAACCCGATTCCATTTTGAAATTTCATGTTGTGCATGTATCTTGCTGACTAAATCATACTCTGCTTATTTATGGTTTTCTATTATTTGTTTTGTTTTCTTTGACAGTCATTAATTTGTAATGGATTATGTCCAAGAAACTAATCCAGTCACTTAAGAAGTTTTTATAATTTTTATCACAACTAACAAACCTTATGTCTTTCTGTTACTGAAAATCCTTTGGAGAAACACTCTGGTGTGCATTGACATTGACACATTATATTTATACGTTTTTAAACATAGTCCAGCTCTGAACGACTGACAGTATAATTATCGGATTTAAGGGTCCGTGAAAAAAAAAACATTTCTTTGTACTTGTGACAAACACTGTTCAACTTTTACACGCCAAATAACATGTCATTTCCCCAAACAAAAAATATGCCCCATTGTTTTTGCACAATCATTTATCGAAGTTACAAAATAGCCATTGCGGTGTAGCCAAAATTAATAAAAATGTAATTACATAATGAAATCGAAATTGCGGGAAGCGAAAGTCACTGTATCAAAGCGTACTATAACGTGTTTGACAAGATTTATTTTTGAAAATTTCAACTACAGCTGCTACTCAAAATTATGAAAAAAAAATGTGTTTTTTATGTGGAAAAACAAAAATATGTCACTTTGTAATTTCTAAAGCGTCTTGAAGTAGTTCATAGCATTTAGTATCACTATAAATGATCTTGCTTCTGCGAGTCAATATTTTTTTTTATTTCAGCTAAACCGCAACGGCCATTTTGTGACTTTGATAAGTAATTATGTAACAACTATGGTGTCTAAGTGTGCTTTTATTTGGGGAAATGGCATGCTATCTGAAGTGAAATAGTTTAACGGTGTTTGGCACAAACATAAAATAATTAATTTTTACCGGACCAACGTTCTTACACAGCACAGGAGAAATGAGAAGTGCATTACTTAACGGACTTGTTTCCTTTACAACTTACCGCAGGTATATTTCCAATGCAAATACGTGTAGTTAAAACGGATTTAAAATATACAGCTGGCATCTCAGACTTGTGTAATTCTGAGGCAGACAACTGTGTAATTTTGTCGCAAACAGCCATTAAAGTATCTGGGAGAAGTATTATTGATATGGGGATTACGTAGCTCCAGCAAATTTAAATATGCATTTTACGAGGATTCGTGATGAGAGTCGCAGCAAAATGTTACTATATAATTAGTTTTCTCTAATTTCTTCTAGACTTGCATCACAAACGACGTTATTAAAAACTAAACATAACATGCTTGCTACTTGCAGAAATGAGAACATAATTTCTAGTGAAAGACAACCGGAGTAAATATGTAGTATAGTTGGGAGACTAGGTAATACGACCATATGGGTCTTGTCGTTGGTTAAACGAGTTTATTACGACATTCTCTATGTTGCTTGTGCTGTTACGCAGTAATCGGCTTTCGTTTCAGTTATTTGAAAGTTTTTTGTTGAAGGGGAATTTTTTTCGATCAGCATACATTAACTTTACATGAAAACTGATGTCATAATTTGATGTTTGCGTTAAAAAATAATACGTAAATTCATTCAATTTTTTTAATAGGCAGAGCAGTAAAAATCGTAAGTGTTCATATCCTACGATTAAAATTCCTGAATGACACACACACAAAAAGAACCCCACAATATTTTCAAAGCGGCGCTCATTCAGTCCCTTAATATTTAAAGCATTATCACACACGGTCTTGGCGCATCAGCTTCAATAGTGTACTGATATTGGAAAAAGGTTTATGGAAACTTACTGTGGCCATATTATGTTTGAAAAAAATTAGAAAAAAATTGTTCTTGTCTTTGCTAGTTTTTCTAATTGCTCTTGCGGGTACAAATCAGTCGATATTGTGTCTAGTTTTTATTAGTCTATTCTTGCCGAAGGAAATAGTAAGATTATGAAACTTAACTTCATGTCTGTGTGACTGTATGTGTATATGTGTGTATGTTTGTGTGTGTATGTATATGTGTTGGTGTGTGCGCGTCCGTGTGTGTACGTTCCCGCCCTAAAAACTATTGCACCAGTTGACCGAATTTCATCAAACATTGTAGACATATAGCATTTTGTAATCTGACTTGACTTCTGCATTTTCGTTTATGCCCTGTTCATATTTTCAAAATGGCGACAATTTAAACATATTTTGATCAAGCTAGATATCTAAGAAACAGTACTTTGGAATTTCACCGAACTTGGTATACATAAAGCTGACTTAACTTTGGTGTATTTCTTTCACCCTGTGTTCGTATTTTCAAAATGGCGACCAATTTTATATTTTTAGCATAGTTTTACTTATATTACGAAATATTTTTCAGAATCTCACCAAGCTTGGTACATATAAAAGGTACCTATAACGAATATGGTCCGGTTCTCAATATGGCCAACTAGTCGTCATTGTATGGCAATACCTTGATCGATGTGGGATCGATACACGCTAGTCTCCAGTATGAAAATACACTATCCATAAATATCTGTATGACGTCATTCATGTTTTATTTTAGTAATATAATTAATGACTTAGACACGCATGATTTTTGAATCTTAAGCGGGCCATATTCTGTACAAATGCATTTCTAACTACAAAGCTGACTTGAGTATTCTGTATTTTGTTATACTGTGTTCATATCTTAAAATGGCGGCCATTGTTATATTTTTAGCATAGGATTGTATATCTTGGAAAATATTTTATAGAATTTCACCAAGCTTGGTACACATTTACTACATAAAAAGCTGACTTGACTTTTGTATATTTCGTTCATATTGTGTTGATATTTTCAAAATGGCGGCTATTTTGATATTTTTAGCATAGTTTTATATACCTTAGAATGTATAGATATATATATATATATATATATATTTTTTTTTTTTTTTTTCAGAATTTTACTCAACTTGGTATACATATGGTCTATATACAAAGCTTATTTTTACTGTTGTGTATTTCGTTCATCCTGTCTTCTTATTTTAAATTGGTAGCCATTTTTATATTTTTGGCACAGCATTATATATATTACGAAATATTTTTCAAAATTCCACCAAATTTTGTACACGCATAGACTGTATACAAAGCTGACTTGAGTAGTATGTACTTAGTTCATCCTGTGATTTTATGTATAAAAAAACGGCGGCCTATGTTTAAAAATTTGGTATGGTATGACTTACCTTATGAAATATTTTCAAGAATTTCATTAAATGTGGTACACATATTACATACATAGCTGACTAGTAGATATAAATTGTATGTTCGAACACGCAGGCCCTTTTTAGTGTTCAAAACTGCACAAAATACGAATTCCCAAGAATTATATAAATATTCAGTTAATTTGTTCATAATTTCTTATCAATACATTTTTACAAATTCACAGTAAAATAAGACAATACACGTTGTTAAAATGTAAGTAGTGTAAATGACTGTAAACAAAATTAAAATACTAAAACTATTAAAATTTAAATTAAAAATTAAAAATTAATTAAATAATGCAAATTTTTCTTAATATCTAATTGAATGAAAATTCTTTGCAGGACCTAATTACATATATTTCCTTCCTTCATTTATAATATGTATAGAACCACTGTTAACGTATCCTAAAACTATAATAAATTTTTATTCTAGAATTATAATATATCCAGGTTGAACAATTTGTTCCAACAGAATTATTATTTTTAACTATTACGTTAAAGCTTATTCATATTTTTCACCTAGTATACGAAGGTTAAAATTATTTGTTAACTATTCTATAATTTATTTTTTGTTTAAAATACCAGAAAAATCTTGTGTTATATCTAAATCTAGCAAATAATAATGTTCTTTCGTAAGTGGTTTTAAAATTTCCGGTAATTATTTTGGTAATATATCTAATTTTTCATCTGCTAATTCTATTTTATAAGGTATATCAACAGGATTTTTATATTATATGTTTATATTTTTATATCTTATTTAGTAATTTTGTTTAACGCCATTAATTGATTTTACATTAGAATCTAATAAATAATTAACTTTTTTCTTTAACTCAATGTCCAGCTAACCCAAATTTAGGAAATCTAGATATCAAAAAACTATTCCAACTGCCACAAGCTTCTTTATTTTTTTACAAGAAATTTACTATTTTTCAATTTTCCTTCACAATCTATAAAATCAGTTATTTTAAAGACCATAAGACTATCGCAAAAGGATTCTGTAATTGGTTCAAATGATATTAATTATTCTTCTTTATTTGTATAAATAATATCTCTAATACTTGTAACAAGGTTATTATTATTTTAATATTCTGTATGAAACCATTATACAAATCTTTCGTTTGTTGGTTTTATTTCATTTCCAAGAAGTTCTGATATAGAATATGTTTAGTTAGTAACAATTATTTTATTTTCTGCTTCCATTCATTACAAATAAAAGAACATTAAGTTTATAAAAAAGTAGCTAGAATAAAAGATTTAAAAAAAATTAAAACATCCCAACCCAAAAAAATTGTAAAACATTCCAAACCAAAAATTAATAAATTATAAAACAACCCAACCCAAAATAATAAAAACAATTATAAAACAACCCAATAAAAAATAATAAATAAGTTACAAAAGAAGTTAACACAAACAAAAAAAATATTTTGAAAAACAACTTAACTTAAAATTTGTAATATTTCTAACCGTAAAGTTTGTATTATATCTAACCCAACCCTAAAAAAAATATATAAATTTAGGTAATTAAGTTAGCTGAAACTGGGTAGCTGAAAGCAAAGCAATGTGGTTTTCTTTCCTAAATGAAGAAAACAATTTTCTTATATATTTTTTTATTCTTAAAATGTTTATGAAAATTATTTCTTCATAAATGGAAGCAATAAAGCAGAGACAAAAAAAAGCAACACTTAATGTATTAAATGGAAGAAAACAATTTACAAACATTTCTGAACTTGTAATAGATTAACCATAATATATACAAAATTTGGTTCTCGCACGTTATTAGAAATAGAAGATTTTAAATTATTTTTTCCTGATAGATGTGTTCAAAAATTTAATAATAAAGTATTATAAGATGTTAACAGCGGAGCTATAAATATTATTTATGAAGGAATGAAAATGTGGTCCTAGAAAAAAAATTTCAATCAATTAAACTTGGAAGAGTAATTTGCTTTGTTCTGTTAATACATCACTTTTTATTGTATTTTTATAATTTATATTTTTGCGCTACTTAAATTTTAAGTATGTGTATGTCCCTTTTCCACGGCGATTTTGTAAATACATATTGATAAGAAATTTTGAACAAATTGCCTTAATATTTCGATAGTTCTTTCGAATTTGTTATTTGTGCAATTTTGAACACTAAAAAGGGGCTATGACTTCTAACATACATTTTATGCCTACTCAGACTTGACTTGTGTGTATCTCGTTCATCCGTTTGTGTTTTTTGAATGCTGCTGCTATTTTTTATCATTATGGTACAAATACATCTCAGAAAATTTTTCCTTAAATTTTATTAAACTGGGTACTCGTATTTTGCTTAGTAAGCTGATTTATCTTTAGTATATTTCGTGTATCGTACGTCTAAAGCATTTATATAATTTAATATCCCCAGACTACTTACACGATTTTAACTTTCACGGTTATTTTGCACCCACTTTGAGGAAAGAAGGCTTATCAGTTATGCTGGTAACATCTCGTTATTCTTAAACTGAGCATCTTAAGCCGCACGTGACGAAAATTACCGGTACGTTTATTTAATTCAATTGTTAATTCATTGTTTATACGGTTTACTGTACTTGTCATCAATTTTAAAATTACTATTTCTCTTAATATTATCTAATTACTATAGCATATTATTAATGATTTTTCTCTTGAAGTAGGCCATTTTTAGAAATATTTTATTGGCCCTTGCAGTACTGAATACTTTTACTGTGGCAAATTTTTTCTCTTGCTGGCTACGTTAACGGTCTTCTTCTGTAACAAGCGTATAGTATTTACG
The DNA here is from genome assembly GCA_003012365.1 of Medauroidea extradentata. Classification (NCBI taxonomy): domain Eukaryota; kingdom Metazoa; phylum Arthropoda; class Insecta; order Phasmatodea; family Phasmatidae; genus Medauroidea; species Medauroidea extradentata. Next base: position 28,298 of record PNEQ01010824.1, read on the forward strand.
GGCCCGAAAAGTTTGCGTTTTCTTTTGGGAACAAGCTAGAATTCAAACAAATCTATGCTGTCACTTTCACAATTGCACCTTATATTTTTTATCACTACCTGGAATTCGCTGAGCCAATACTAACGAAGCAACTTAACAAAGGCTCAATCATGTGGTATCAGTGAGTCGGCGATCAGCCAATGAGCAGCTGTTTTCTGCTTCAATGTACAGTCATTATTGCAGACTAGTGCACAGGTCAGTGAATAAACGAATTTTCCAGTCGCTTATAACTAGGTTTACATAAGATTGAAACTATTGCTCCCAATTATCTATTTTGGTTTATAACGTTTTATTTATTTATTTATTTATTTTAAATTGCGTAAATTGTTTAAAATTCTTACGAATAGATTTCTCGTAGATATCTATAAAATGTTACTTATTTTTTAAATTTCAAGACGTAGCAAACAACTGTTGCCACATCTATAAATGACACAAGTTGGCTTGCAATAATAAATATAACTTATAGTAAACATTAAAGTTATTGTTGATCATGAGGTGTTGGAACAAATATAAAAGGAGGTAGGAATTTTCATCGTCCCATTGTTCTTCAAATTTCGACATGTATACGTATTACTTAGATACGTGCCACTCAGTTTCTCGTTTTCTGCTTTTGAAGCAGAAAATTGTACTTAAATTATGTACTTTATTTTCTGTGTAAAGAAAGTCAACAAAAACTATAAGGGATTATATTATAAATTAGTCCTTGCCCAACAAGTAAATACCGAAAATTTAAGTAGAAACATGACATAAAATAATGTCATATGTGAAGCATCAAAATATACTACAAATGTGCCACAACTAAAAACATTATTTCATGAACCTGACTTATTGGTTTGGTTCCCACAGGTTACCAACCTGCATTAGGCACAGTACATTTTAAAAACAATTGAGAAGTGGTCCTTTTTTTTTATTAAGTTGCGCACAAATATTTCTCATGTGGTATTTATAATAGATATAATATAATGTAATATAATAACAGGAGGTTAACAGTTTGACATAAACATAAATTTTCTCAGATACTGCTCTATTCATAGTTGTTTTACATAACATTACCAAAAACAGTTATTACGCCCAATATTAAAAAGTATTGGAAGTTGTACTACTCACTAAATTAATGAATGCATAAAAAAATTATATTAATGCATTTTTTTTTCTCAAAATTTTCGATTAAGCTCTCTCTCTTTCTCTCTCTAATTCTCTCTCTTTCTCTCTCTCTGTGTCCATCTATCCGTCTCTCTTTGATACATTTCACTGTGTAAAATGTTACACACTTTTGGCGAAACTAAGGTTCTCATTTCTCAATGACGAAGCGAGTTAATAAGTGGAATCTTAATTTTATATGAATGGTGACATGATTCCTTAAAACTACTCGGCAGAAAATTCGTTGTTCTGTATCTGTCCCTAAATACTACCGAACTCGTAAGCCAATACAGAGTTGCATCTTATATTGTTTGATCAGTGACATTTCAGAATCAGCATTTTGACGTTTTGGGACTTGCCCTTATAAAAACCAAATAAGCGACATAATATTATGTCATGAAGTATAACCTTTTAGTGAGCTCTATCACAGCATATCTTAATGAACAAAGAAATTTCATTATATTATACAACAATGATTTCGTTTTCATTCAGTCGGTGAAACTGGGGCAAAAATTAAATTCGTTAAGGTCATGCACTCTAATTTATACTGTTTTTTGCAATAATATATATAAAATATATATATTTAAGTTTAAACGATAAGCAGATATTAAAAGTATGACAGTTTTGGTTAAATTTTTTTTTTGCCGTAGTAGCTAATTTTTAAAAAACGTAACTATATGGATTTGTCTAAAACGTCAATTAACCATAATTTCATTAATTACCTAATTAGCTTAACACCACAGTAATTACTGCCTTGAAAAATCACCCAACGTAGAAAATATGATTCTAAACACAACTGGCAGCCAGATTTATTATATACTCTCTCGTTTAGGAATAAAAAATTAATTTATTTAAAAAAAGTAGAAACACGATAGCATGGCCTAAAGAAACAAGAAAATAGTTCATATTTATCCTTCCAGACGTTTCAGATTTGTCTGAGATAAAATTGGTAAAGAAACAACAACGCTCTCCAAATTATAAATGCATCGACAATTAAAAAATTCTTACAAAAATACATTGATTAAGAAAAATTTGCATTGAAGTAAGATATAGGAAAAACTTAAAATCTATTTTTCAAAATAGTTGTGATTTTTTTACTGTACTGTAGATTATGACAACACTGCGAGTCGTGTGATTTTGAAGGTTAAGTTTGAGTCTAAGATAAATTCATGAAATAAGGAATATTTATAGAACATTACATGCCCATGATGGAATTGAAGCTAACAAGAACATTGATATTATACAAGAGCGTAAATTACTTTGAAACAAAAGGCAACACTAGATTTTTAATTAATTTAATGCAATACCATGGTATTGACTTGAGTGTTATTAAGTTGTTGCTTCAGGACTATTCTAAGGACTATATTTAAGTATGAATCTGAAATAATGTTTTTTTAAATAAAAGTGCAGAGGTGCCTTTCAGACGGAAATGCTTTAGTACTCAAATATGAGTAAACCCTGTTTACATTATAACACATGTCATTGCCTGAAGCAATTATCATGCGCTGTAATATACATAATTTTAAAAAAATCTATGGCGTATAACTAGTGGCATTTCTCATTTTATTTTTTCCTTCTTTCGTGGCTTTTAGTGGGAGCCGAGAGCTCCAGAATAATTACAGACTAGAATTTTTTGTAGCTGCAGAATTGGTAGGTGCGTATAAAGGATAGCTAAGGATCTCTGTTAATGACATACTTGAACACATAAGATTTTGTGAGGAACCCCCGCTTTTCGATACCACCATGACATTTTCCGGGCGATGTGCTCTTGCATTTTAAGCGATAATGGTGGTTTAGAACTGAAGTAGTTATTACAACTAAATTATAATTTGGAATAAACAACCCAACTCTCCATCCCCGAATAACGAGTTGATGCGCACCACGTTCGGGCGAAGTCGTTAAATTCTGTCAGCAGAACGCCGCGCTTTATTTATCTATTTTTAAGATAAAAAAGTCACAGAAATACGAGTTAGAAATATTTAAACTACCTACTTTGTACTGATCATCTTTCATTTTGTGAGAAGAAATTCAAATTTTGCTGAATATTACCTCCAGCACATTATTTTCAACCTACTTTCCTTTAATAAATATAGGCTTAAGAGATTGCGCGTCTGTGTGTATGTATGTACGTATGTATG